>CBVK0100525961.1:0-12493 GCA_900067695.1 Picea abies
TTCTCATGTATTTTTGAGCATGAGAACAAACAAAGACCAAGCTTGAGGTTTTGTCTAAAAACCATAAAAAACAATTAAGCATGTGATGAAAAAGAGAAAATATCTGTACTCCTTCATGTAGAATTCAAAGTCATTACATCTGTAAAAAATCGCACTCATAGGGATATTAGGCATTAGGTTTAATAAATAAAACAATTATAAAAATCAACAAAAATGGTAAAAAAGTAAATATAAGTGGGTAAAAGTTCTTTTACCATAGTCATTGTGACTTTGCCAAGAATTTTAGCCCAAAACCCCTCTTTTTCCCTCGAATTTCAATGCTCGATTGTGGAGGGTATAAGCAACCATTCGGCGAACCGTCTCCGTCAGTGAGGTAAGCTCCATGTCTTCTGCCTTTTCATGGTTCAATTTTTTGTTTTCATTGGCAAATTTCAAGTTTTTGAGTTTGTTTTAGGGCCAAAACTTGCGCCCAGGTGTTCTCGCAGGCTAGCCATATAGGACCTATGAGAATGAATGATTCTCGCAGGTGGCTCCAAAGGCACCTATGAGAACCTCACACTATGCTAAAGGGGCACCTGTGAGGGAAGCAAAATGAAAAATTACTTTGATTTTTGCTCAATGAAAAATGTGCCAAGGCTTGAAAAAATTTGCTGACCTTCTTCTTATGGCTCTTGTGTAGGCATTTGACCATCATGATGGTTCTGGAGTGGTGCGAAAGAGAGCATGAAGAGGATGATGCTATTGCCAGGAATGACCCAGGCACTATTTCCGCTCTCTGAGACTGTGGTCTCTTGAAATTATTTCGAATCCTGGGTATGAGGGGCCAAGTCAGGCTATTGGAGTATCCCATTCATATGTGGGATGTGGACCAACAAGTATTCCATGTGGGGGTCCACACATTGTCCTTAGATATCGAGGATGGTTACTTCCTAACAGGACTATCACGGTGTGGGTACCATGCTAGATTGACCTATATCCGAGGTGGTGGGCTGCCTATGAGTGAGTATTGCCATCAGTACTGTGTTCCAGAGGCGAAAAGAAGCAAAGGAAAAGTGGCCATTTGGGGGGTCCAGGATTTGACCCTCCACACTATCTTGTTCACCATTTCTCATATGTTTGGGATCCCTGCTCCACACATGTCTCTCTAGATCTATTTTCAGTATGCCATAGAGTGTATTGAGCCTCAGGTCTTTAACTGGTCAGACACAGTCCTTCGTAGCATAAAGAGGTAGTTGACAAAATGCAGGAAAGGCGACTTGAAGCAATTCGGGTATGGATCACTTTTTGTGTCCTTCTTTCTTGATAGGGTTCCCTTTTTGAGGTTACAAGTTGAGTGAGGTTTACCAGATCCAGAGGATCCAAGGATGTTGAGGTGGTGCAACCTCATGGCCCAACATGTAGCTGGGCCAATCATCAAATACAATGATTCCTTCTTTGACTGGTTGCGGCCACAAATGCTGATGGTCGACAATTATGCCTATGCTGGGTTGGATTTCTGAGGGGATCTAGACTTGGCCCTACTTGAGGATGCTTAGTGGGGATATCTAGTTAAGAAGTACACATTTTTTCATTTTTAAGTGTTTTTATGAGTTTTATCATATGCAATGTTTTTATGTTTGTCCAAGGTCTAATTACAGCGATGAGGAGAGGTGATTCTTTTTTTATGACACAGACATGGGGCCTTATCAACCTCTGAGTACCTCTCCTATTCAATGATGAGGAGAGTTGGCTCCAGTGCCATGATGGGACGCTAAATATTATGAGGCAGTGGAACAAAACTAAGAGGGGTTGACTACTAACATTCTAGACATGCCTATCAGAGAGGTCCCTCAGCGTTATCAGTGCCATGCAGTGGGCATGTCAGAGTCTATTGGTCGGCTGCTTCATAGGGTTGCCCGAGCAGTTGTGTGTTATCATGAGCGTCACCCATGAATTTTCTTTGTAGAAGCTATGAGCTTCAGATTTTGAAATTTTGGTCCTTGGACAGAACCTTTTTGTAAAAAACTTTTGATTGTTATATACATATATATGGCTTCTACCAACTTATCTTGTGTTATGTGATACATGTGATGTGATTGGTTTATAAATGGCCCAAATGTCTATCTAATACATAGTTAGCTAATGCATCAGTTAATGTATTTAGACATCTAGGAATATGTTGATACTCGATATAATCAAAATAACGCTCCAAGAGGCAAATTCGTAAATATATCCTTAATAAAGTAGGACTTCGAATAGCATAAACATTACTTAACTGTAGTACTACTAGCTGCGAATCGATTCATACAAACAAGTGACGGATACCGAGTGAGATAGCATCGATCAACAATTCGATAACGACACTATACTCTGCAATATTATTGGTCGCACAGCCGAGACACACACCTCGTAGAGTGATAAGTTCATTTGTAGGGGTGTAAATTGCCCAAGTAGCAGAAGCAAGATTCTGAGTGCTACTGCTAGCATCATCAGTGAAGCCAATGTGGGGTAGAGAAGACTCTGACATATGGAAACCAAACACAATGTAACATAAGGGTAGAGGCCAGATAACGAAAAAAATCATACTACAGTAACACACAAGAAGTATGATACAATAAAATAAAAGTACTCATGCATAGGTGATCTTAGGCATAGTACTTATTTAAGTACAAACCTTTTCTGGGTTCACTCAAAGGGATACCATCGTAATATACTAACTCGTAAGCTCCTTTTTCCGGCACTCTTATAACGATGTAAGGACCTCGCCACATAGCTTCAAATTTTCTAGCTCCTAGCACATCCTGATCTTGTTCATAAAGGAGAACCAGGTCACCTTCGGAGAAAACACGAGGTTTGACATGTTTCTTCTGGGCTTCTATGACTAGGGTGGCGTTGTGTCGAGTTTCATCTAATAACATGAGATACGAAAAATGTTCTTATTTAGCAGAAGTGTTTGGTAGGAGTTTGACGACACATTTTAGGGAGGGTATCTCACATTTAATCGACAGGATGGATTCTAGACCATAGACTAATCGGAATGGTGTAAACCCGGTAGCAAACTTAACGGACGTCTGGTAAGCCCACAATGCTGAAAACAACATTGTGTTCCAACTTGTTTTGTGAATCCCTATCATTCATCGAAGCATGGTTATGAGGACTTTATTAATTGCTTCGAATTGGCCATTGGCTTGTGGGTAATAGGGTGTTGAATTTTCATGGCGAAGACCCAAATTTTCAGTGAGTTCGGACATCATGAAGTTTCTAAAGTGTCTATCGTGATCGGTGATGATAGCCTGAGGAACACCAAAATGAGATATGATGTGATTGAATATGAATAATGTTGCGGTCTTTCTGGTGTTGTCAAATGTCGGCATCGCCTCAGCCCATTTTGTAAAATAATCTACGGCTACAATAATGTATCCATGCCCCTCAGCCAAGTGAGGGTGACATGTCATGAAATTGATACCCCATTTCGCAAAGGGACCGACAGAGACCACAAGATGAAGAGGAGCAGGATGTGACCGTATTTTATGGTTGTAGGTCTGGCAAGCGTGGCATTTTTGGACAGCAATTATATAGTCATTAAATAAAGAAGGCCAAAAATACCCTGCTCATAGGATCTTCTGGGCAGTAGCATACCAGGACATATGACCACCACAGGCTCCAAAATGGTAGTCATTTAAGGCTTTCTCAGCTTCGTCGAACATGAGGCAACGTTGAAAAACTGAGTCAATCCCATGATGGTAAAGAGTATCACTGAGGATAATATACTGACGGGCTTGGTAGTGTATTCAACATCGGTCAGTACTGGACAAATTGGGCCGAAAAGTTTGGGTTTGGAGATATATGATGATATCTCCGTACCAAATATCATCAGAATTAATTAGGAAAATGGATTCATCAGGTAATGAATCGGCTGCTACATTTTCCGTTTCAGAGTAGGGAAAGTCGCATATCAACTCGACAAAAACTAAGGATTTCTTGGACTTAATGCGTTCGAATTCTAAGTCAAAATACTATAGTATCACGATCCACTTGGATTATTTCCCCCCTAGCAGTTGATGGGTGAGAATGTGTTGCATAGGGTTGCAGTTAGAAATTACCGTAGTCTTGCGAGAGAGGATATAGTGCCGGAAACGTTGCACTGCTTGGATGGTTGCCAAGGCTAGAATTTTGACATGTAAATACTTGGTTTCGGTAGGCGTTAGACTTCAAATCAAGAAATAGATAACATGTTTGTCATGAGAATCATCTTCTTGGACAAGAACCATAGCGATGGTGTAATCCGAGGCTGCGAGGTAGAGGAAATAATCGCGACTGTAATTTGGTGTGAAGAGAAGTGGAGCATGTGTCAAGGACAGTTTCAAATCTTTGAAGGATTTTTTTGTGATGGTATCCCATACGAAATCGGACCCCTTTTTAAGTAGTCATGTAAATCTAAGAGTTATCTCGGCATAGTTCGAGATGAAACGACGAAGAAATTTTTCTTTCCCTTGCAAACTTTGTAACTGGCGAAGCAAAGAAGGAGGAGGGAGATTGAGAATCACCTTGACCTTTAAAGGATATACCCTGATCCCTTGACGTGAAACAATAAATCCTAGAAGTCGATCAGATTCTATGCAGAAAATGCATTTGTAAGGATTCAAGCGTATATGGTAAAAACGACATCGGAGGAAAATGGCTCGGAGGTGTATTGGATGATCGACCTGGCACATGGAATGAGCGGGTAAGTCATCAAGATATGGATGCATGATGTTCTTGATATCATGGAAGGCATAAGACATAGCACGCTAAAAGGTTGTACCAGCATTTTTAAGACTGAAAGGAAGTTTCTAATAAACAAAAGTGCCCCAAGGACAAATAAAAGCGGTTTTGTGTTGGTCCTTGGGAATAATATTGATTTGATTATATCTGTAGAAACCATCCATAAGAGAGAAGATTTCACTTCTGGCATAATCATCAACAATCTGGTCGACAAAGGGGGTAGGAAAGTTGTCTTTAGGGCATGCTTTGTTAATATCCCTATAATCAACGCACACGCAAATTGTGCCTTGTTTCTTGTCGATTGGGACAAGATTGGAAACCCAGTCAGTGAGATCCACTGGGTAAATAAAGTCAGCTTTGAGAAGTTTCTCGACTTCAAGCTTGATAGCAGTCGCTTTACGTGGGTGAACTAGACGAAGGCATTGTCAGATGGATTTAGCATCTGGGTATGTCTTAATCTCATGTATCACAATGTCGGGGTCAATACCCAACATTTCTTCATAGCTCTAGGTGAAGACGTCACAAAATTCTTTGAACAGTGACTTGTAGGTGACGATCTCATCAGGGGAACACGAAGCTCCAATATGCACATTTTTTACAATTCCAGGTTTGATGGATATGTTGAGGGGAATGGTGGGTGAGATATTGCTTAAGTTACCTTTGGAAAACACATCTTGTGTGGACTCAGGAATAGTGGAAATGACAACAATGGTTGACGGGGTCAAAATCCATTGGTAGCTCTCGATGGTGTGTTGTTCCAGGAAGAGGATGGAACAATGATGCCCATCGTCCCAGGGGGTGTCTTCCATGACAGACATAATCATCTCTTCCATGGGAAAAATGATGTGGAAAGGATCTGGAGATAAATCACCAGGAGAGGGGGTAGGAGGAGTTGTTGATTGAATGGCCTGATAGGTGGACTCAACCAGACTCAAAGGAATTTTGTCGCCATAACGAAGATGATCACCAGGGTCAGGTACCATCCATGGGTCATGAGATGCAGGGGTTCCGGTGGAGATCATGTTGATTGAAGTGACAGACGGATATGGAACATTGGGTAGTGGGATGGGGAAGGTACCCATTAACGAAGAGTCTTTAAGAAGACCCACACCTACAATCTCATATCCGGGGGGGGGGTTTGGCAATGAATGGTATGTTTCCAGTGTGTGTATCTGAGTTAAAGAAGGCTAATTGGTCGACAATAATTACCTTTCCTTGATGTGGGAAATGTACAACATGAAAAAGAGTCGACACAACTGCGCGCATGTAATCAATATAGCTATGTCCAAGCAGAAGATTGTAATCGAGAGGAGCGTCAAAGACTTCCACTTCAACTTGGACTATTTTTCCTTCTAACATGATTGGCAACAAAGGGAGAACACCGTAAGGCTTAAAACCTAAGCCATTAAAATATTTGAGTGTGTTATGGGATTCGGTCAAAGAGGGAGAGCCGATGGCTTTCCAGCAGGTAATAGACATGACGCACGTCGAGGCACCCTCATCGATAACAGTTCTAAAAATGTTTTTGTCAGAAACAATAACTTGTATTTGGAACATGAGTTGAGGGGGTAACCTTGGAATGTGATATTTTAAGTCAAAAATTATTAAATTTGTATCCATAGGGTCGATTCCACTGATATCTTTCAACAATGCCTTTCGTTGTGTAGGACAACTTTGAAGGACTTCGAGGGCTGATATCACGGATGGTGCTTGGGCCAGATCTTCAACAATGTTGTAGTTCTAGGTGGCCCGGGCATGAGGATTGAAAGATGATTTTTGAATGACACCCTTTGGAGGAGGGAGAAGGACTGTGTCAAGTCTTGGTCATTCAAGATGAAGAGGACTGTTGGTAGGTGGAGTCATAGGAGATGGTTGGACCAACGAAGGAGGTGTAGCATCAACCTTCTCTTTGGAGGAAGAATAATCTTTGGTTCAAGTGGTAAGTGTGATGTCACTTTTCTTTGAATCAGTTGTACACATTAAGACATAAGATGTAGTGGAGGGGGATGGTTGGTCATGAATGACCAATTGGGCCTATTGTTGAGAAGGGAAAGGTTGTGACAATACAGCTGGAGTGGGCAGTTTCGTGGTCCCTTGAAGGAACTTAGTAACCTCGGTGTGTCGTGGACAATCCTTAGTGTAGTGATCATCACCAAAGATAAGACAAGAGTATCGGGGTTTGTGCTTATCCCTATCGTCAACAGGTGGAGTTTTGATTCTCTCTACTTGTGAAGTATTTTTGTCCTTCTTATTCTTACCCTTTCCCTTTCTGGATTTGTTTTTACCAACGGGGGTAGATTGGACAACATTTACCTCAGAAGTCTTGCTACTGGGAGGGGTAGGAGATGAAGCATTTTGAACATTAGAAGAAGCGTGTTTGGGTTTGTTGCTAGAGATTTGGATGGAATGTGGTTGGGCATGTAAAGTGCCAATTACACCGTCAACTACATGAGAAGCAGTAGGAGTAGTTGAAGTGGCGGAAGTAGAAGGACGAGGCGCATCAGGGAGTAAGTCGTAAAGAGTGCCTGTTTGTGAGTAAACGAGGTCAAGGTATTGAGCAGGACTAATGGCCTATTCTTCCATGACAACTCCACCCATGGTGATGTCATGACCATTGTCATTCATGAATGATTTCATGAACCACTCTACCAGCAACTGATCAAGAATTTTGAGTTTGATGAGACATCGTCTTCATCGCCACTCATGAATGTGATCGGAGATATGAGTGGCTTTGTTTTGTTTGAAAGAACTCAAAATATTGATCCCTATTTCATAATGGATTCAGTAATTAGTAGTGGGTGAGGAAATCCATAGCTAGGGTGTTGAAGTCGGTGAAGAAACCTCGTGGTAATTCTATATACCACTTCGCGGCAGAACCCATGAGAGTTCATTGAAAAAGGCAAACGAATAGAGTCATCCATGAAGGAGTTGTATGAGCACCAAAGGTGAAAAGTCATGACGTGATTGTTCTGGTCCTCTCCCGCTTTGCCATTGAATTTAGGGATATCAGACAATAATTTGGCCTGTATAGTGGGCCATTGGGGAGAGTGACATATTAGATCATTTAAAATCCTTGACAGATCTGGGAGGTCCAGGGTGGCTAAGAAAGGTAACTGTCTATTCACATGCAAGTACTGGTGGCTTTGGGGAGGAAGTCTCATTGGAAAGCCAGTAGGACCATAATCATTTTGCATATAATGCGAAGACCCAGGAAGATTCAGTGGTTGTTGTGGAGGAAAGTAACTCATAGGACTGTATCCTTGAACAGGGGCATGGGGTTGAGAATTCGAGCCCCAAATAGGATTGGACATACCTGGATATGGTTGGCCTATACTAGGGGATATAATGGATGTAGCTGGAGGCTATTGCCCCCCCAGTCAATTGAGGATTATGTTGTATCAAATGGTTCCAATACTGGGCCAAGGATGGAGGTATGTTTTGTCCATAGGTTGGGGTCGGTGGGGGTTGTGCTCCGATCGGGGGTTGTGTTCCAGTCGGGGGTTGTGTTCCAATTAGTATTAAGGGGGGTTTGAGTTGGGCCTCCTTGGTGAAATTGTCCACCAACAGGAATCTAGTAATTTGGTGTGAACGAAGGCATGGTGCCATTAGGATTAGTGCCACCAATAGAGTGGAAAAGGTCCTCTGAAAGGGGGTGGAGGAAGTTTTGGGATGAAACCAGGAGGAGAGTGCCCAAATGAAGAGGGACCACCAGGATTTTTGTATGTGATGTGCGTAGGAACGGGAATAGAGGCATTCAACACATGGTATCCGGGTGGAAGATTTGGGGTGACTCTGGGCGAAAGCAGTGTACCAATAGGGTCTTGGATAGCCACGATAATCCTGGTGTGAAGACTCGTAGTATCTGTGTAATGGAACATTTGTAAAGGGAGATTTAAGATGTGGTCAGCTCTCAGAGCTTCTGCACCAGGGAAATAATAAGTAGTAGTAAAAGGTATTGCATCTGGGTTAGAGGTTTCAGGGAACACAGGTGAGACGATGATTTCAACACCTGCTCTTGAGCCAGAGAGATCTTGTCTAAAAACACTAGTAGTCCAAAAAGGATTAGGTCTTGGAAAAGGTCCAGTCAGTGATCCAGAAGACAAAACAACCAAGTCTCGAGAAGAATTTACTCGCATAATACATCTCTCAGAGTCGAGATGAAGTTGAAAGTCCTCTCGAGAATTGGTAATTTGAAACTGTTCAAGAGAGTCAGTTCTTTCCACTTGTGGAGTGGTGACGTCTTGGACTTCACTCTGTTGAGGAGAGCCCTTAGGTGAGCTGGTAGGCAAGGGTTGAGAACCTTCCAGATTTTCTGGGGGTAATCCTTGCATTCTACATGAATGACGTGGAGGGTCATTTGTGAATGAGTTAAAAACTTATGAAGAAAATTCTATGGTCAACTTGGGTAAACAAACAATGTGTGCTAGTAAAAAATATAGGAAACAACACTAAGCAAACAATACCTTCTAATTCCGAAGTCACTAGTTGGTGATGAAATCCAACATCACAACAACGAGACGAGAAGGGGCTAGGCTAGTGTGGAAAAGTTACGTTGACGACCTGCTTAATGGACTTACACCCTGGTGCAATCTCCTACAGATAATCATGGGTATACCCTCCAAGGAGCCCGAGTGAGTTTGGACAACGTCGATTCTAGGTACCATGAAGACTTTTCCCTTCACAGTCACCTTGTGTAAGACCCTAAGAAAATATGCCACTAAGGTTACCACTGACAACAATATAGGGTGCGAACTCCAGAAGTTCTCGTAGGAAATAAAAGGGTTCAGTGCGAGAATGACTGAAACTAGGAAAAATTTGGAAAAAAGACAAAACTTTAGAAGGGAATTATGGACCCAGAGAGTCTATTAAGGTCTCCTGAAGACTCAGAGATTGATAGAAATGAAAAAAGGTAAGGCAAGAGCAAATGGCCAAGGAAAAACACCAAAAACCAATAATAAATGGGTTGCTTCCCCAGTGGAGTCACCAATATTGTTATCAGACTAATCGGTAGGTGCAGACACTAATAGATCTCCCTAGATCCTCCTGGATCTAGAAAAAAATACGACAGGACATGACTCTTTCCCTAAGTTGTGATCATTGAATCTGCTAATAAGGAGGAATAGGTGACATACCTTTGTATCGCTTCCTTAGGTCTCTGTTGCTCCCGCTTCACTCTGGTGCTCTCGTGAGGTCAAGACCAAGACAACACAAACCAACCAAAGTGAAGATAGAAAAATTTATTCAACGTCAACTTATGCATATGATCAAGGAATTACACAATAAAGTAAGAGTGACTTTATGGGAAAGGGACATGCCGCTGTATCATATTAATTGAAAGTAGAAGATACAACTTGATCACCTTGATGTCGCAAGCTTCCTTTCAGTGAACCTTGGCTCCAACACACACACTTGCTCTATACTTGCATGAAGAAGCTCCAATTCCTCTTGATAGACCAACTAGAGCCTTCAAGCCTCTGTCCAAGCAGGGTTCTTCACATAATTCCTTCACCAATTCTTCAATTAATCTTGCTTAACCTTTTCCATGAGAATCCTTTCAATATATAGGATAATGAGAGATGGTTACATGGATGAGGATGATCCCATCAAATCTGAGAAGTTAGTAAAATGACAATCGTACGAATTCCAACTCATTTTCTAGAAGATTCCCTTCTAGAACCCTCGAGACCTCTTCTCTTTTCCAAGCTTGAAAACAGGTTCGCACCTTATGTATGGATCAAACTACAAGAAGTTTGCACCCTAAATGAAGGTGGCCTACGAGAATGAGGGATTCTCGCACCCTAGGCCATATGCATCCTGTGAACTTACTTTGAAAATATGTTTTTGGAAGGAGACAAGATCCACTTTTCTCATGCAAAAAGTCCTTGTTGGGAGCCTAAATACACCATTGTTAATACATCACCAAGTTGACCAAAATCACGTGTAGCACCAAGGAGCATGGACATAACTTGCCACTCAAGCTAAGCATATGGAAGCACAGTTATGACATACTCAATAAGAAACAGAGAAACAACCTCATAAGTTGCAAGAGTAGATGCAGAAGATAGTACTACAAGGCAACGATGCCTGAGCAACAATACACAAGTACAGAATGAAATGCACAAAGATTTTTAGGGAAGTAAATGATTGGATGGGCATCATCACTCGATGCAACCAGGTATTGGAGGAGGTGCGCACCAAGATCTAGGTGTTGAATGAAGAAGTTGCAACCATGATGGATCCGATGGAGCAACAACAGAAGTTCGACCAAATTCAACAAGTGAACAATGAACTGAATGCCCTCTTTGAGGCACAATATGTAGCAAATAAAGAGTTGCCTGACTTTCAACCTATCATTCAGAAAGTGTAGATGAAGATGCATCAAGTTTATGTAACAACAGATTCTTTGTGGAACTTGTTGTTCGCATCCAAGCCAAAGGGGTGTAGTAAAGAGGCGACCCAACGATTTGTTGCAGAGGCATCACTCCTTGCTAGGAAGTAGCAGGATAAATTTGGAAACTTTCAAGGAGTGAAGGAGAGAGACTTATATTTGGTCCCATATTTGGGTGATTTGTTTGAAGAGGAAAAAGAAGAGAAATCACAAACAAAAGAGCATAAGGAAGAAGAAAAGGAGGACAAGGGAAAACAACAGATGCTCCTGGAACCTGTGAAAGAACCAAGCACTTGATTTAAGGGAAATTCAAGGGTTGTGGTTGGAGCCTATTGGGCCCTTCATTTTTGGGATAATAAATCATGCAAGTTTTAACTAAGCATGAGTTGTGCAAGGTTCAGAAGAAGATGGAAAACAGAGCAAGAAAGAGAAATAGAAATCAATTGCGAAAGATAGCGCAACGCCAGCTAAGAAACAACGGTTGTAACATAACAAGAAAGTGTGAAATCCAAGACAGAAGACACAACCCAAATTATATATAGGGATTAACATTATTGTAAAAGGGTTGGTTGGTTGGTTAGCTATTGGTTCGGTTGGATTGTGATTAAGCGTAGTCCAATCTTTCCCTCTTGGTGAGGTTGTTGTCAATCGAGTCAAGTCAAGTCCTGAATCTGTAATGTAATCGATGTATCATTCTGAGAATTGGAGCTCAGAGACATGAGTCTAGAGCCAAAAGGCTATATAGAGCACTACTGTGTATTTTTGAGTCTATAATTAAAGAAATATTCTGAAGATAATATGAAGGAGGACCTAAATTTTCAAAATATGATGCATCTCTCTGTGTTTTACTTATGCATTACAGTACTTCTTTGTGGTTTATAAGTTCTACTTGATGGTTCTATGTTTAAATGTTTTTTTGAAACATAAGTAGGTTTGATTCTTGCACACATAAGATTCATATATGTTCATGTCTCTTGTGCAAGATCAGGATGAGTCCTGAAGGTTCTGTGAATCCTCCTAATTATTTTCCTTACCCTTCCCTATCTATTTGTCTCAACAATGCTTCGGGTGAGACTATTCTCTTCGGAGGAGATGAAAATGCTAGCGCCCTAGACTACTCACTACCTTTTGTTGGTAACCTAAGAAGGACCCTGGACTGATCAAACTTGCACCAACAAATCTCATTCATGATCAAGTTATTGAAGTACTCTTTTTCCCTACAGAAGATCAAGTTGCAGACATTTTCATAAAGTCTCTTATAGAAGTGAAGTTTTCCAAACTTCGATCTATGTTAGGAATTCATGAAGTTGTTATTAAGGGGGGATAGGCTCTAATGCCTCCTTCCTTCTCCTATTGTGTCAC
>CBVK0100525967.1:0-14999 GCA_900067695.1 Picea abies
CCGAGATCTACACTCTTTCCCTACACGACGCTCTTCCGATCTCACGTCGAACATTCCAAATTTTGATGGTCGGTCGGGAGAAGATCCAAACAATCATGTCATGACTTTTTATATTTGGTGTTCATCCAAATCATTGATGGATGACTCCATACTACTACGTCTTTTCCAACGCACTCTTATGGGTTTAGCCACCAAATGGTACATCGAATTGTCAAGAGGTTTCTTCAATGATTTTAATACCTTAGCCATGGATTTCTTGACACATTACCAACTGCCGATACGGTATGATACAGGAACAAAAATTTTAAGTTCATTTAAGAAATCCTCTTCTACCCACATCTCAGATTATATTCATGAGTGGAGGAGGAGACAACGATTAATAAAATTTCCTCTTCCTGATCAATTATTGGTTGAGTGGTTCACAAAGTCACTCATCGGTCCTATAGCTCGTGATGTTTCCATGGGGGGTGTCATCACTGAAGAATAGGTGATCAGTCATCAATGAATAACAGGCGGTTTGTCGTGACCAATATTTGGATCTCGTTTATTCTCAAACATACACATTATATGATTTGATCCCTGACACTCCTCGCCCGTCTACAAATCCAACCCCAATGCTTCTAGTAGCATCTCATGTTGCTGATGGTGTGATTGGAACTTTTCATACAAAGACTCAGGCAAAACAAGTTAATCATTTCAATCCTAAACCTACTACTACTAGTGTACAAACTGCTACTCCTCATGCTGCCTCTCCTGGTAAAACCTCTAAGGTAAATACGGTCTAGTCTACGACTCTAACAAATCTCAAAATAAGAAGAAAGGGAAGGGTAATAATAAACATGATAAAACTAATGATCAACAACCAGATATACCAAAAACTCAACTTGTTGATGATAAATAAAAGAGAAAACCTTGTTATCCTTGACGTATTTGTGGCGAGGACCATTACACGAAAGATTGCCCGCAACATGCATAGGTCACTCGATTCCTCCAGGGAAACGAGACTCCCCCTACACTTGCCATTTTGTCACAAACTTTTCCTTCTCAACAACATGACCAAATGGTTATTCATGACCAACCTTCTCCCTCTACCAGTTCTTATGTGCTTATGTGTACTACTTCCAAGAAAGAGGATGTTGCAGTCACTACTCGAACCAAAGATGAGTCTCCTTCTAAAGAGAAGGTTGATGATCAACCTCCTACATCAGGTCCACCTCCCAATGTTCCTCTTCATATAAAATGACCTAATCTTGATACAAAAATCCATCCACCTCCCAAAGACGTCGTTCATAAGTCATCATTTAACCCACATGCATGTGCAACTCAAAACTACAGTATTGTAGAATATCTTGCACAAGCACCATCTGTGATGTCAACTCTCAAAGTCCTTCAAAGTTGTCCCACACAACGAAAGGCACTGTTAAAGTCTATTGGTGGAATTGATCATATTGATACCTATTTGATAATATTTGATTTGGAAGATCACATCCCA
This sequence comes from Picea abies, assembly GCA_900067695.1. Taxonomy (NCBI): domain Eukaryota; kingdom Viridiplantae; phylum Streptophyta; class Pinopsida; order Pinales; family Pinaceae; genus Picea; species Picea abies. The sequence continues at coordinate 1,493 of CBVK0100525967.1, forward strand.
AGACTCCCTCATCAATTGGATTTTCAAATACAAGCACTTGTGGAAACAAAGAATAATTTTCGAACAATTATTAATGAAGGGGCTTCAACTTGTGTAATTTCCGTCACCTGTTGGAAATCCATTGGCTACCCTTACTGAGTCACATAACGCATTAAAATATTTTAATGGTATAGGGTATAAACCTTATGGTGTACTTCCTGCATTATCTATTGTGTTTGAAGGAAAATCAGTTATTGTTGAGGTTGAAGTGTTCGATGCACCTCTCGATTACAACCTCTTACTTGGTCGTAGTTGGATTGACGCTATGCGAGAAATTGTCTCTACTCTTTGTGTGATATGTTTCCCTCACCAAGGTAAAGTTGTTACAGTAGATCAACTCGCCTTTTTTAGTTCAGTTTCATGCACTAGTAATGTTCCTTTCATAGAAAAAACACCTCCCAGTTACGATCATGTCAGTGTGGGTCTTTTGAAATATTCATCCTTAATGAGAACTTTCCCCATTCCACCGCCCGATGTTCCTCCTCTTGTCGCTTATATTAACATGATTTCAACCAGTGTTGGAGAAATTCCTGAGTCATATGACCCTTGGATAGTACCTAGCTTGGAAGAAGGTCATCGTTATGGCGACTAAATGCCACTAAGTCCAGTTGAATTATCTTACCACGCTATTTAATCAACATCTCCTTCTTCTCACTCTCCCTTTGATACATCTCCTAATCCATTTCACGCGATTTTTCAAACTGATGAAACAATCATGGAAGTTATGTCCGTGGAAGATATACCATGGGATGATGGACATCATTGTTCTATCCTCTTCCTCGAACCTGAGACTATCGAAATTTATAGATGGATTTTGAATCCGTCCATAGTTATTAATCTCCCTCCAGTTTCTGAACCAACAGATGTTGTTTTTTATGAAGGAAAATTGGGAAATATTTCACCAACCATCCCTCTGGATATTTCAATCAAGCATGGAATTGTGGAAATATTCACATAGGTGCCTCATGTTCTCTCGGTGAGATTCAAACTTACAAGGTCATTTTCCAAGAATTTTGTGATGTATTTTCTTGGAGGTATGAAGAAATTCCTGGAATTGACCCAGATATCGTTGTACATGAAATCAAGACATACCCTGATGCTAATCTTGTTTGACAACGAATTCGCCCAGTTCACCCATGAAAAACCGTCGCGATCAATCTTGAAGTTGAAAAAATTCTTAAAGTTGGTTTTATCTACCCTATGGCATTGACTGATTGGGTTTCCAATCTTGTTCTGGTCATGAAGAAATAAGGAATGATGTGTGTGTGTGTTGATTATAGGGATATTAATAAGGCTTTCCATAAATATAATTATCCAACCCCTTTCATCGACCAAATCGTCGATGATTGCATCGACAAAAAAATCTTCTCTCTGATGGATGAATTCTTTGGCTATAATCAAATAAATATTTTACCCGTGGATCAACACAAAACTGCCTTTATTTGTCCTTGGGGTACCTTCACGTACCGTAAACTCTCTTTCACTCTCAAGCATGCTGGTGCAACTTTTCAATGAGATATGTCTTATGCCTTTCAAGATATCAAGCATATTGTGCAATCATATCTTGATGATTTACTGGTGCATTCCATGCATCGTCAAGATCACCCGACACACTTATGAGCTATTTTCCTCTGCTGTCAGCATTACTGTATATGATTAAATCCACATAAATGTGTTTTTTGTGTGGATTATGGATCTAGGATTTATTGTTTCCACGCATGGGATCATATTTGATCTGCTGAAGGTTGAAGCAATCATAAATTTGCCTCCTCCTTCTACCTTATGCCAACTCCAAAGTTTGCAAGGGAAGGATAACTTTCTACGACGATTCATTCCTAATTATGTCGAACTGATGAAAGGTTTCATTCGAATTCTTAAGAAGGTTCATGATTTTGTGTGGGACAACGTGACCGCTAACAAAGCGTTTGACGCTTTGAAACTTGCATTAACCCACAAACCACTATTATATATATCCCTTGGATTACAATCAAGATTACTTCTTATATCTGGCTGCTTCAGATCACACCATCACCATGGTTCAAGTCCAAGAGGATGATTCGCAAGACAAAAATGTCATTTACTATTTAGGTCAAAGTTTTACGACCACCAAAATCAAATACATGCATGTGGAGAATTTGGCCTTGGAAGGTGTTCAAATTGTTCAACGTTTTTGTCACTATATTTTATTGTGCAAGACCATGATTATTTCTGATTACAACCCTATGCAACATATTCTTACATGACAATTGCTAGGGGGAAAATACTCCTAATGGATTGTGATTCTCCAAGAGTTTGATTTGGAGTTTGAGAAAGCCAAGTCAAAGAAATCTTTGGTCTTTGTTGAGTTGATATGTGACCTTCCCTCCGTTGATACAAAAAATGTGGTAGAAGTTTATTTTCCTGATGAATCTATCTTTCTGATAAGTTCAGATGATATATGGTATCGAGACATCATCATTTATCTCCAAACCCAAACTTTCTGGCCTGATGTATCTCATGTAGATCGTCTTCATATTAAGTATCAATCCCGTCAATATATTATTCTTAGTGATACCCTTTACCATCATGGTATTGACTCAGTGTTTCGACGATGTCTGACATATGATGAAGATGAGAAAAAACTAAATGAATATCATTCTAGAGCATGTGGCGATCATATGTCTAGGTATGCCACTTCCCAAAAGATCATATGAGCTGGTTACTTCTGGCCTTCAGTTTTCAAGGATTGCATTCTCGCAATTCAGAAATGCCAAGCTTGTCAAACCTATAATAACAAAATTTGATCTCATCCTAGTCCTCTCTATCCTATGGTTTCCATTGGTCCATTTTCTAAATGGGGCATTGACTTCATGACATGTAACCCTCACTCGATCGGGGGACATGGATACATCATTGTAGCTGTGGATTATTTCACTAAGTGGGTCGAGGCGATGCCTACATTCAATAACACTGAGAAAATTGCAACACTTTTCATATTCAATCATACCATCACTAGGTTTGGTTTCCCTCAAGCCATCGTCACCGACCATGGCACCTATTTTCATAATTTTATGATGTTTGAGCTAACTAATAAGTTGGGTTTACGACATGAAAACTCAACCCCTTATTATCCACAGGCCAATGGCCAAGTTGAATCAATAAACAAAGTTTTAACCACTATGCTTCGATGGATGGTAGAAATTCATAAGTCAAGTTGGAATACAATGTTTTTTTTGGCATTATGGGCCTATCATATGTTAGTTAAATCTTCTACAGGTTTCACGCCTTTCCAATTAGTGTATGGTATCGAAGTCATTTTACCGATTGAATGTGAAATTCTGTCTCTGAAGCTAGTCGTTGAACTTCTCCCCAACACCACAGCCGATGAAGAACGCATGTTGTATTGAATGCAATTAGATGAGACTCGTTGTGATGCCGTGTTAGTAATATAAACCCAGAAGAAACACGTTAAGGCTCAATACGACAAACATGTTAACCTCATGTTTTTTCTGAAGGCGATTTGGTTCTCCTTTATGACCAAGATCGTGACTTGTTGGGGGCAGGTGAATTTGAGCCGATGTGGCATGGCCCTTATATCATTAAAAGAGTATTAGAGAAAGGGGCTTACGAGCTAGTTGATTACAATGGAATTCCTTTGGGTGAACCAAGAAATGGGATTTACCTAAAGAAGTACTAAGCTTAAAATGTTTTGCATGAGTTCTTTGTACATTAATGTATCATATTCTAGTGTGCTTTTTGTCGTTTCTTTTTCTTCCTTCAAACTACTTACTTTGCCTTGTTCTTGGTTTCCATATGTCGACGTTCTCTCTACCCTATATTGGCTTTGTTGATGGTGCTAATCACAATACTTAAAATCTTGCGTCTGTTGCATGGGAAATCTATGCACCTACGGACGAGTTGATAAGTCTACATTGTATTTTCCTGGGTCGTGCAACTAATAACATTGTAGAATATAGTGCGATCATCATGTTATTGACTGATGCCATTTCACTTGGCATCTGTCATCTGATTGTATGACTCAATTCTCAACTTGTGGTGTTGCAATTAAGCAACATCTATTCCATCAGAAGTCCTACACTATTACAGGTATACTTGAGAATTCACCTCTTGGAAATGAATTTTTATTACATTGAATATCAACACATTCCTAGATATCTAAATACATGAACATATGCTTTAGCCAATTGTTTTTAGATAGAAATTTGCGCAATTTATAAGTTTAAATACAAACACATAAAGACAAGTAAGCCGGTAGGAGTTTTTGTATTATAACGCAAAAAGTTACAAAACATGTGTCCTGAGACCAAAATATTGAAACACGTGAATTCAGATACATATATGCATCATGGATTCTGCTCATGATAACAAACTACTTCCCGTGCTACACGATGAAGCAATCGACCAATAGATGTTGAAACACCAACATTATGGCATTGGTAACATCGAGGCAACTCATCTACGGTAATTTCAGGGATGTCCATAGTCAATCCCTCAAGGTTATGCTTGATCTCCTCGAGATCCTCAATTGCTACTAGGTCTCGACCTGCAACTGCACCTGCCTCTCCATGTCTCTGGATTGCAGATGAACCCGGAGGTCTGAAAGGTGCCACATCTACATTTAAAAGCATTTGATTAGTCTTGGATACATAACATAAAAAATTCATAATAAAAATGCTAAATATATATATATATATATATATAATGAAAAAATATTTTTTACCTATATCTCCCCAATGCGCACCCTCAGGTAGTGCCAAATATGGATCACCACGTATATCATCCCTAGCATAAGCGTAATCCTCGATCATGATGAGTTGATCTCTCAACCACTGGAAGAAGGTAGGCCCATATGTAACAGTTGGGACGCCACCATGGCGTGCCATCAAGTGGACCCACCTCATCATGCAAGGATTTCGTGGAGCAGGTACACCCCAATCCACATTTTGAAGACGCAAAAGTGGGTCCCTTTCAAGGAAAAAGGACACCAAAATCCATCCATACCCAAATTATTTTAACTGACCAGTCTTGCATTTTGTCAACTATTGTTTCATGTTCTTGAAGAGGCCCTCACACCATTTCAATACTCGAGGTTCCATGCACTCAATGGCATACTAAAATTGATTCTGCAAGGCCAAGTGTGGAGTTGCACTCCATGCCACATGGGTAATGGTGAATAGTATTGTCCTCAAAGATAAGTCGAGGACGTTCTTTATGGGAATCTTCCCACTATATTTCTCTGTACCAGCCTGTTGGCAGCCACATTAATTCCTATCTTTTTCCTTACAAGATGCCTACACAAGGGTTTTGAGCCCTCAATACTCGTCGCAACTTTTTAAAAAATGACATCATCATTCTTCGCTTTTCGCATGCCTGCTTCTCGTTTTCGTTTTCACGACTACAAGCGTGAAAATCCACAGTTAGAATTCATGTTGATTACATAAAAGGATTAATGATCATTTGGTTTATCATGAACCTACTTGAACCTGGTTACTACTCCTTGGTCTCAAACACACCTTGATTTCATATGTACCAAACCACCACTCACTTTGCATTTGACTATTGTTAATATGGTTTCGATTTATAAATTCGTTGATGCAATGGTTATTTGACATATTGGTGTCTTTGATGAAATCGTTGATGCAATGGTTTATTCGACATATTGGTGTTTCTTTTAAATCGTGCAATTGCCATTGTTTATTTATCATTCGGATCGATTTTTGGATATGTATATCATGGTTTTCAATGGTTATGATTTTTATGTACCGAGGTGTCATTCCAAGTACTGCCAGATATGATTTATTTGCATGGCCTCGAACTAATCCACCATTCTTGCATGCATGAGCATTAACGCTCTGTTTTTCATTTCGGGTTGCCTTTGCTTTGTGTTGGGGACGCTTCGGGAAAATGGTGCTATGTCTACCCTGTCAAACCCTCTCGCCGATTACCCCGTTGATTTTTTGCTACTAGTTATGGCTCCTGTAGTGAGAATCGAACCCAATGGTGTCCAAACTTTGTTGTTGTTTGATAACGCCCGAGAGGACCTAGAGAGGAATGGTTGGTTGGTTTTTATTGAGAAGTTTGAGGTTTTCAACCTCGCAGTCGCTCAACAATTTGCACTTACATTCGATGGGTGCAGAGCCAAAATTGGGGATGTCCAGCTCGAAGTAAACGAGGATTTCCTTAGCTCAGCCACTGGTCTGTCGACCGAGGGACAAAGATGGTTTAAAAATTTGAAGGTTGACGAAGTACCATGGCCACTATTGTTTACCTCAAGGAAAATCAACAGTTGTGATAAAGGTATGCTAGTTACAACTCTTAAGTCTAGGTGGCATGATTTGTTGGCTATTATCAAGCAGTTTGTTACATGCGAGGGTAGATACAGCCTAGTTTTCCTATACCACCTATGGCTGCTCATGAGTTTCATAGATTTTCCCTTAAATAGGCCACATTTCCTCCTTCGAAGTTTATATAAAATGGCTAAACGTTTCAAGAGGGAGAAAGCTGATTCCAGCCTCTTCCACCACTATTTAATTAAAATTATTGTGATTTATCAGTTGAAGGTGAATGGTGATTGTTGGGATGCTTTCTTGTTGAGGAATGGTTTTGCCTATCCTGAAATTGGACAAGTTAAAAAAACTGTTGTTAGAGAAACCCTTGTCAGGCCTGTCGTTCCTCCTCCTACGCTCGTTCCCTCTCTTGAACCCTCGACCTACCCGAACCCTACCCAAACTGACACCTGGCCTGATTCATGCCTAAAATATGGTGGTAAGCCTGTTAAAAGGTCTACAAGGAAAAAGGGTAAGGGTAACAACGATATCAATTACAAAAATAAAAAGGCTGCACGTTGGGTTTCACGGTGTGCTCGTAACAAACCAAAAGAAAACACAGGCCAAAAACCAATTTTGTTGAGTGAATATTCTGATTCCGAAATCGAACGGTTTCTAACCGAGGAGTATCCATACTCACACGGCCTTTGTTCAGTCAAGCCCTATGACTATGTGATGAAACTCTCACCATGCCTTAGAGACAACCCTAACTTTCCTAGGATAACACTCGACAGTGGAACTGCTGGTAAATTAAGAAGTTCCTCACCTGTGAATACACAACTTGATCAACCACAGTGCAATGAATGCAAGTTGTGGCTCAACCGATATTATACAGATGTCCCTTTGCTCCAATCCTGAATCAAGTCCTTGGAGGACCGAGTAAATGTGCTAACCAAAGAAAATGACAGATTGCAAGCTAATGATACAGGCAGAAGACCATAGGCTCTGTTGTTTTAAAAAATGTAGAGGTGGCCACTGCCATTGTCAATTCAAAAATAGCTTGATCAAATCAAATCCCTGAACCCAAGGTATGGTTTTTTTCAAAAGTAATTTTAGGACGATTTTGTTTTGTTTTGAATTAACATATAAGATTTGTTTGATCAAATTGCATCTAATTCTGTTATGATTGAATTGATACAACATGATTCTGTTTATAATAATAACTAGCTACAGAATCGTGAGATTTTGTAGCTAGTTATCAAAATTCGAATTTGTTGATTTTACAATTGACATGCAATCTAATATCATATATTCTTGTGCATTGACAGGTACACACAAATTTTAAAGGAGATTGGATCGACTGTGGCATCTTTGAACATTCTTTTTCTTTACATAGTTTTGGATTAGGCTGTTAGTCTTAGATAGAAATAGGAATTTGGGAGATTGTATTCCCATAATTTTTGCAACAGTTTTGATAATTTCCACAAGGAATGTTTTGATCCTGTGGCCTTTATGTATGTATGGATTATTTTTGTAAACAAGAATCATCACTTCTTGGGAGCAGAAACGGTGGATTTTTTATTATTCAAACTTGAATGAAAGTGGATATTTGCACGGCTTTAGCTTCAACATATCATATTTTTGTTCAAGTTTTGTTCATTTCAATTTGTAATCAAATTTTTGACTACTTTAGATGTCATAATTTGTTACAGGTTGATGTGATGGGATTTTAATAGTGTCCATATTTTATGTCTCTCATTTTATATACAACAAACAATCTGTTTACATTTGATAATTAGAAGGTTGATTTTCTTTGTTCAATGAATAGTTATATACAAATTGTCATACTCAGATTTATCTTAATATGATCGTTTGTTAAATGATAAATTGTTGTCGCCACATATCTTACTTGTTCTTCCATTCATATTCAAAGCTTTGTTGCTTCGTGTTTATGTGAAGTATCGGAAAATCTGGTGCGGGTTGACCTCATCAAACAACGAACGTAGATGTTATGCATAGGACGAATAGGAGATGATATTTCAGGTCAGTTTTCTAGCTTCATTTTAATAGTTTAATTAATATAAGAATTGTTGTAGTTTAGATACACAGTACAGATTGTTATTCTTATTTCTCATCTAGATAGCTGTCATTTCATTTCCTGTTTATAAAAGTTATAAAAAAATCAAAAATACTGAACAATAGCTTTGCTGTCAATTCATATATGATTTTCGCAGGTTTTCGATTAAAAATTTGCAATTTCTGAATACTGTACATATAATAGAAATATAAATATATCTATGCATTGTATATTTAATAAGTAGAACTATTATTCTGTTAGCCAGAAAAACTGTAAATATATATCAGATTTGTATATAGTTTGCAGCAGTTGTTTTTCACTTAGATTAGTTTCTTTAGCTTAGTTTTTTTTACTTTCCTAGGACTTAGATCGGCCAACGGAGCCGCTAAACCTGTCGGAGTGGATTAATCCAAACGGCTTGGGTTATTTAGACAACCCCGGACCGGATTCACTCCTCCAGTTGACGAGCGGTCAATTTCACCCGTCAACAAATGGCACTAGAAGGAGGGCCTGAAAATTATTAATGGCACGAGGTGGTCGTAAGACTCCTCCACCACCCAACTGCTCACCTATAGTGACAAGAAGTCATTCAAATGACAACATTGTCCCTCAAACAGCAACCACATCAAACGACAATCTGCAGATCACAGTTGAACCAATAACTCCAAATCCTACAGGTGGTGACGTATAAGAGATTGTCCGCTAATCTCTCATAAGAACACATAGTGCCTTCTCCCATTTAAGGCAACCAAACCGACCTTTGGACCAACCATTAGATTTCTCTGATATCAGAGAACAAATCGGAGGCACTAACCTCACTTTAAATCCTACAGATCCAACCCTCACTCCTGCAGCAGGAGGATCTGGAATACCACCCTCACCACCTCCTTCATCCCCTTCTTCTTCTGGAGAAGAATCCTCTAACGAAGGCAGTTCCTCATCCAATCCTTCGACACCGTCCACACCAATGGACAACCAGAACAATCCTTCCAAACCCTGGCTTGACCAAGATGCAGTAGCCGTACCCGGGCCTCAGCATCCCTTGCCCAAATATCTCGAGAAGTGGCTCCCCAAGTTTGACCCGGACTCTAAACAGATCGTCGAAGATCACATCAAAAAGTTTATGTTATCCATTAGACTCTATAATGTCAAGCACGAAGATGTAGTATGCAGATTGTTCCCCTATACTTTCGAGGGCAATTCCTCTACCTGGTACTTTGCCCAGCAGCCCCATACCATCGTGTCATGGGAGAATTTTGAATCCTTCTTTCTTGAGAAGTTTGGAGATGATAAGTCCCCAGAAGTCCTAGTCATGGAGCTTTCTATTTTAAGAATGAACCCCAAAGAGAAAATCAAATACTTTAACCAAATATTTTTAACACTAAAGAACCGAATCCCTACGGATTCGATGCCTGCTGAGAATCTTATCATAGCATATTATACGAAAGCCTTACATCAAAGTATAGCCATTTGGGTAAAGAGATCTAAGAAAGCCACATTGTTAGAGGCCTTCGAAGAGGCTAGTCAGATTGAGAAAGACATCCTCAGCTTAAAAGACACTACTAGCAACGAAATAGAGACTAGTTCATCTTCCAAAAAGAAAATCAAAATCCTCCCTAGACCTGCCCAAAAAAAAACGCAACCTAAAAGCTCAGATTTAGAAAACTTACAAAAGTCGTTCAAAAACTGTCAAATCAAGTTATAGATTTGAAAAGGACGGCCGAAGAAGCTTCTTTGAGCAAAGGGCCTTACAAATCCCCATTTAGGAAGCCTTTTCCCACCAACCGACCTAATTCAAATACCGAAGGCTTAAATCTAGAAAGCCTGCAATTTGCTATTCAAACCATTCTAGAAGCCCAGGATAACTTGATGCCCCCTGAGATCCCTAAGGAAGTAGTTGAATAAGAGACAGTTGAAGAAGATGAATCTTCTCCGAACATTTTTGGACACTTCTCGGATAGCATTTTTCAAGCTAATTTCGAGACAGTACATCCCTACAATACTAGGAGTAAGACAACAAACAAACCTTCTTCTGAAAACACTACGACTTTGCCCCCAAAACAGTCTAGAACAACTGAGACTAAACAGAATTATGCGAACCCAAGCTTAGATTGTGATTTAGTTGAAGATCTAAAGAAGTTAAGGGTTAACATTTATGTTTATGAATTATTAAAATTTATGTTTCTGCTACAAAAAATGTTACAGAATATCGCAGAGAATAGCAAAAACGATAATCCAAGTAGTAACAAGGTTTTTCAAAATAACCCAAAAGTTCCTCAGAAGGCCTCCACTAAGAATAATTTTGATCCTCATGAGAAGAGAGACCTTCATGTAAATAATGTAACAAATGTAGATAAAGTAGCTTTAGAGGCTGCGAGTAAAAAGCCACAAGCTTCCACCGTTACTACTCGCAGAAATGTACCTCCATTTTTGTTAACTTTTGAAATCTTTAATAGGAACGTGCACAATTGTATGGTAGATTCAGGAGCGTCTTCCAACGTAATGCCATGGTCTGTATGTCAGAAGATTAATGTTGAAGTTGAACCATCCACCTTAAAGATCATCCAACTTGATCGAACTAGTGTTAAGGTTATAGGCGAATTAAGGAATGTGCTTATAAGATTATCGTCTAACTCCAAAGTTCATCAAGTAATTGATATTATTGTTGTAAATATTATAGAAGTTTATGGTTTGTTTTTAAGCAGAGACTGGTCAGAACAACTACACATATATTTCGCGACAGATTGGTCTCACTTGTGGCTACCCGAGAATGGAAAGCCCAACAAAATCAAGGTAAATCGTGAACGTTACCTAAAGTTCACAGTGACATATTTAAATGATCCCATTGAACCATTTACACCTTCTATCGATTCACACGAAATACAAGGGATGGATACCTTTTTCGGCAATTTAATGGCCGAGACTTCCGCTATCACTAACCCAGAACAACAGTCCAAAATTGTGGCATATATGCAGCCAACAATTTCTACCCAATGGTCTCATGCACCCGGCAAAAATCAAATATGGTCTCTTTACTTTGATGGGTCAAAGTCCAAGGAAGGAGCTGGTGCGGGCTGCATTATTATTGATCCAGCAGGTAACAAAACCCTGATTACATGCAGATTGGAGTTTGAATGTACAAACAACACAACAGAATATGAGGCTTTATTGCAAGGTCTTAGGAAAGCATTAGATATGAACGTTCAAAATTTGACTTTCTTTGGCGATTCGGAAATCATGGTTAGACAGGTAAAAAATTATATCCACTGTTTATCCCCGCATCTCAAAAGCTACCAATCTAAGGTATGGAATTTGATGAACAATTTTTCTGCTTTTAACATAAATTCTATTCCTAGATTGAATAATTTGGAAGCCGATTTGTTAGCTAATGTAGCTTTGAAACTCTTTCCTGCAGAAGGCTTGTCCCCGAATGCATTCTCCGTTGAACTGTTGTTCAGGCCATCCATCCCCGACAACATCACGAATTGGAGAGTCTTCGACGACGATCAACAAATTATTAGTTTCCTGCATATGGAAGAAACTTTCCAAGGCGCAGTGATCGACAAATGCACTCATGACAAGAATCTTCATGATTTCACGGTAATACCAGATCTGAGATCTCTTGAATCTTCATCGAACATGGTAAATTCTATCCCTAAATATATAGTTAGATTAGAAAAAATTTATGATCTTCAAGACAAATTCAAAGAAACAGTCAACTGTAAAACAAATAGTTCCTCTTTATCATATGAAAAAGTAAACTTGGCAACTAATGACAATCCACAGTGCATAAATTTAGGGGTGGGGTGTTTTGAACAAGAGAAAGCAATGTTTATTAAACTATTTAAAGAATTCAAAGATGTTTTTGCTTGGACGTATGACAACCTAAAAACCTTTGATCCTAACATCATACAACATGTCATTCCTATGAAACCCCAAACCTTGCCGTTCCAACAAAAGTTAAGAAAAATGCACCCAAAACTCGAACCGACTGTCAAAAAAGAATTAAATAAACTCTTGAACGCTAAGATAATCTTCCCAGTTAGGCACACACAATGGGTCTCTAATCTTGTCCCTGTCCGGAAGAAGAGTGGTGAAATCCGACTATGCATCGATTTCCAAAAACTTAATCGAGCGTCTGATAAAGACAACTACCCTATCCCACCCATGGAACAGATCCTTCAACAGGTCTCTGGTTCTGAAAGATTATCCTTATTGGATGGTTTTTCAGGGTATAACCAAGTCCTGATGTCTCCCCCAGACCAACTTAAGACTACCTTCCACACTCCATGGGGCACCTACGCTTATAGGAAAATGCCCTTTGGACTCATTAATGTTGGTGCCACTTTCCAGAGAGCGATGGACATCGCCTTTTGAGGCTTAATCAATCAATCCGTCATAGTGTACCTGGATGACGTTACTGTATTCTCGAAAAACAAAGCTGATCATATAGCTCATTTGAGATCGGTTCTACAACGATGTCGTAAGTATGACATTTCCTTAAATCCTAAAAAATCTATCTTTGCAGTAGATGACCAGGGGATCAAATTTTGCTCAATTTTCAAAGTGCTCGGAATGCGACGAAAACAGTTCCATTGTGCCCATCTCGTCTTCCTGATTCCGACGGTATATTTACTTTCTCAAACGGAGTCCGTATCGAGAAGATATCGCGATCTGTTCGCCAAGGCAAACAAGCAAAATTTTTGGGATGATGACTGTACCTGTTCGTACAGTTCGTACGGTGACGTGGCAGGGCCGTACCATCCGTATGATGATGTGGCAGGTGGATGACATGGCACGTTTTTATTGGTCAATTGTTGGCGAGTAGCGTGTTGACACGTGTCTGGTTTATGGCAAATAATAAGGAGACACGTGGCCCAATCCCTGGGCGCCATGTGTCCCCCCCATTGTATGGTTATATGTAAAATTTCTATGGGAGTCCGCGAGGTTCGACCCCCGGACCTCCCCCATTGAGAAAGCCTTGACAAACCTCTGCTAACCAGTATGCCGCCACATGAGCCTTGTTAGGTTTATGGCATTATATATATTTAACATTGTTTAATGTTGAAAGCGGAGGGGGGTCGGGTCGGGGCTTAGCCCCGACACATAGTTTTATTAACATATA
>CBVK0100525970.1:0-23768 GCA_900067695.1 Picea abies
CTCTTCCGATCTCACCACACTGAAATTAGAGTATACGAGTGCGAGTTGGCACCGTATAAGCTGCCCAAATACCTGCCTGTCAGAATTTTTTCTTTGGAATTTATAAGGCAGATGATAAACTCTGATGATATCCATTTTGTGTCACTGAAGAAAAAGCAATAGCTCAGAATCAAAGGGAACATTGGCTCTTTCATCTACAACAATCATGGCGCTGGAGAAGAAGCAGACAGGTTGCTGAAGGAAATGAATTTCTTCATGAGTTTCCCATGGCATTACGATCCTTGTGGGATTATCTCCGAAATGAGAGTGAAAAACAAGAACATCCCATACGCCCACGAAGCTAGGCCTGAAGTGGAGAAATTTGCAAATCAGACAGCATGGGAACCTAACACTTTGGTCGAAGCAGAACAGCAGGATCCCCCGGCCACTGTATCTCAAACAACCACACCACTGGTTCCAAAAGAGAAAAGGCCTAGGCAAGATTTATCTCCGCCTGCCACTGAGGTATCGTCAGAAGAATTCCAGTTGCATACCAAGAGGTCAAAAACCATTTCAGCTCTTGGTCCGACCAGGGAAAAAGAAGCCCCGTCTACTACAGTGACCAAGGTTGATAGACCACCCCTCATTGCAAGCCTCTAGCATGTCATAACCTCAGCATTGCTGAAGAAATCTACAGATTCTCCATCGACCACCCAGCCAGGCAAGTTAGGACCGAAGCTGAGTATCTTTGAAAAATATGAGCTGATCAAGAAAAGGAACTAGACCCTGACCAGCAGTACTTGCACCCAGTTCTGGAAGCAGATGTCGACTTCACAACATAGGTTGTTATCGTCATTCGACACCAATAAGGGCATAATGCATATGGCATTCCTCCAGACATAGGTGCCAGATACAAAGGTGATCACTGATTACAAAAGGCCCACCTTCGAATTCTAGACGAAGGACGTGCATCCGGCCGATCAGATGGATCTGCACAAGCAGACAAGGGAAATGGTCTTTTACACATTGGTGCATGCTTCCACTACTGCGTCCAAATTGCAAGTGTCCCTGAACAACATTCAAACACAATTGAAGTTAGAGAAGATATTGTCCTTTGCCAAGGACAATAGGATCAAGACTTTGGAGGAACTGGTCCTCAAGATCGGCTAGGATCCTTCAAACGTGAAAGAAATCGAGGAGATGATTAAAAAGAAAAATGTTGACATAGACTCCTTAAGAAAGCAACTGAAATTGCCACCAACAGAAGATTCACAGGCGAAGGAGATAGCAGAGAAAGAAGGAGAAAAAGATGAAATGCTCAAACTACTCATGGAGCAGAATGCACAACTTAAGGAAATGGAAGTTGAGATGGAGAAGATGGTAAAAGAGAAAGAACAATTGAAGCCAATGGAAGTCATTCCATTGAGCGCCATTCCAATTTCGGGAGTGAGCACAACATCAGTGAGATAAGTCCCATCCGCGACTCCATTGACATCCCTGGAGAAGACAGCTGACCTGGCTAAGTCTATGGAAAAGATGAACCTATAGGAAACAGAGATCAACAGGCTAAAAAAGGAGATTGAGAACCTTCAGGAACTCAAATCTTCCTTTCAGACTATCCTCTCCAAGGAAAAGTAGGTGACATATCAGCTCAAACAAGAGTTACAACAACTCCAGAAGAAAATAGTGGAAGGAAAAACTTTGGTCGAGGTTAAAGAAAGTGTATGGACAGACATCACCAAGTCCATGAACGAGATATGGCCCATGATACAGATCATGTTTGAGTAGAATGAATTGGTGCAGAGAAGAAAATAGGCCATTGAGAAGATCAGGTCAGAATTGGGAGAGATGCCAACACAGGCGAACGAGATCATCAAGTTCCTAAATTCTAAGACCAGGGAAGAGCTGGAAGAGCTGAAAATTGAAGATAGAGCAAAGACCATCCTTGAGGTCACAAGAGTTTTGACCAAGAGAGGATTAATGCTTCAGCTGGAAGAAAAGGTTCAGGCCATGGACCTAGGGGTACAAAGATTCTTTAGTAAGATCGAGGCTCTACAGAAGAAAGGTCTTCCTGGTCTGAAGGTAATCAATGATAAATTGATGACACTCCCAAACTACAAGAAGAGACTGGCTGATGTGGCTAAGGATAGTTCAAAGTTTGCAGGAATTCAAGGTAGCTTCACTGGCAAGGCGTTTCTAGATGCGCTTCAGTGAGACATTAGTATTCAACATGAGATTCGATACACTTCATCACCAAACCTACCTTCGCCAAGTACACAGAAATGGACGAAGTGTATCGAAGGCTACTCAAAGTCAACATGCCTAGTCATCTTCGATGGGAGGAACTTTGTGATCTGATCGAGTAGCATATGAGCTATCCCAGTCCAATCATTTGTCCAGTTAGATGAGGTCGTGCAGAGCCTTCATCAACGACCCACCCAGAAATCAGCATGCAGTTACACCACATCATCAAGCAGTTCCTAGATTTATGAAATTTGTTAAGTTAGTTAGGCCAAAAATAGATTTAGCACGTCCTGGTCATTAATGACATGATAGTTTGTAATTTTGAGTTATAAATACTTCATCTTTTGAAGTATTGAGGGTTGTTGATCTTCACACCCTGAAGCTATCAGACTGTAATATTTTTGAAGAGATATTCCATTAATACAAAGAG
Organism: Picea abies; assembly: GCA_900067695.1. Taxonomy (NCBI): domain Eukaryota; kingdom Viridiplantae; phylum Streptophyta; class Pinopsida; order Pinales; family Pinaceae; genus Picea; species Picea abies. The sequence goes on from CBVK0100525970.1 coordinate 2,654, forward strand.
GCACTTTTACAGGATTCTTGCGTGTATTCACTGGTGATGTTTTTCTCTCTAAGTTGAATGTTATTCTCTCTTTGTTATCATATTGTTTTCTAAATCTAATCTTTAGAAGTAACGAATGTTGCAGGATTTATCTCGTATACCCTGTTTCTGACTCGAAAGATTTTAGTGTTTTATCTTCTGGTTTTTTCAATATAGAAATTCTTAACTTCTTCTTTGTTGAAATTATCTTTCTCGTCTTTTTTGCTATTCCCCATTTATACTATTGAAGAATCCAGTGATTATATTATCTCGCCCTATGAAAGTTGTCCTTTGCGTTTCTGGTTTGGATTTCATATTTTATTCAAGACACAGACCCCATAGCCCAATGGATGTGTACATTGTCTCAACCAACTCGACAAACACTACGACAACAAAACCGACCTATTTATTTACCTAGCCTAAGATTTAAAATTTGAACCATAGCTAAATCATATAGAGAGATCCCTCTCTAAAGTTGGAAGGGCTAGATCCCAGCTTCAAAAGCGGTTGGATAAAGTTACCTTAGTAGATTTCTTCTGCTGTCAACCTCTAGGAAATTTACCAAGTGCTAACATAGTGGTGACTGTACTGGGGAAGAACATAAAATTTATAACTTCACGTTTTCTTTCCCTAAAAAGAAAGTTTGTTCCTGAAAGATTGCAAATTTGAGAAGAAAGTAATGTTTAGAGGTTGATTAAAATTTGTATATATTATTTTCGGACTCATAAAACTAAAAAATATATATATATAAAATCAAAAAGAAATCTGGCTCCCAAGAAAGTTTATACTCAATCTCATCCAGACCCAGAACCTACGATAGTGACAGATAACCTGGAATAGTTTCTCAAGAAAAATACCATAGCCGAAGGCTTAGTAAGTCATACTCCCTTTCATAAGTCCCTTTCCTTTTCAGGGGAGCTCGTTACCTCTCAAAACCCTGACTTTGACACCTTTTCCCAACAAAGCCTGGTTGGAACACGTTCTAATAGTTTTGTGACTGGAATCGTTTTTGACCCAACAGTTTTGCAACCCCAAACCCCTGAAGTTCTATCACCCACTGCTAAACTTCAAATCACTCCCTCGATGCTATCCAGTCCCTCCTCGTCCTCATCGTTAGTCGCTACCTTGCCGATCATCCAATTTGTTATCCCACCTCCTCCACCCATCATGGCAGCTAGATATGCTCCCTTGGTGTTGGCTTCCCCTCTTCATGCCATGCCCCAAGACTATCAAATGAGACTTCCATAGTTCGATGCAACAGGACCTTTCAATGCACAATAGCACATTGACAAAATGAATGATTATTTTGACCTGCATGAAGTAGATGAGGCTGATGTTCAAATGATATTGTTTGCCCAAAGTCTGACAGGTGACGTTAAAAAATGGTACAAAGGTTTACGTGCCACCTCAGTCCTTGACCTTATCGCATTCCAAAGGATTTTTCTAGACAGATGGGAGGTAAAGAAAAACCCTCTCCAAATATTGTCAGAATACGAAAATATTAGAAGAAATCAAGGTGAGACAGTACAAGATTACTGCACTCGTTTCAATAACCTGTACAATGTAATCCCAGCTGAAATCAAACCTCCATAGGGTTTGGCATTGATAAAATTCCCTTATGGTTTTGATGCTGACATGTCATACCAACTAAGGGAAAGAAATTCTACCACCCTGGAAGACATGCAGAAAAGTGAAATAAGTGTGGAAGCCAATTTGTTGGCAAAAAGGGCACATCAGAGGTTAGAGAGGAGAGTCACAATTAAAGAGGAACCTTCCACATCAAACTCAGATTCCAAATTGGATTCCTTGGCTAGAGTAATGGAAAGAATAATGGAAAGACTTACTGTGTCAGATAGAAATCCTCCAAGAGAAAACCTACTGGCTCCTCAGGTTCGGAATCCTAACTTTAGGAGAAACCCTCCTCAAATCAGACAGAGGGATCCTAGGGTTCAAAGAGAGCAGAGAGGTATGGATCAACATATCATACCTCCCCTACAAGAAAATTATGTTGATGAAGGAGAGGAAGTGATCGAGGAATTGGAGGATACTCACATAAATCTCATGGGCATTCATGATAACGAAGCTATTTTCCTTACCCAAGAAGAGCAAGAACTTTTTCTTCTCAATCAAACAAAAATAAGTGAAGAAGTTGAAGATGCAGAACAGAAGGCATTCAAAAATGCCATTTTGGAGGTACACCGGAAGTATAATCTGCGAAGTAAAAAGACAGAAGGGAGTTCCCCAAAAAAGACGATTGAAACGAAGAAGGTAATTGAAACTAAGAAGGCCTCTGAGCCATCTACCTAGAAGATTCCTGAAAAGAGCACTGTCGAAGTTCCTGTGAAGAAAAACCTTACTATTCTAAAAAGATCGTCACAGTCCAAGGTTTCACCTATTAATCCACTAAGTACTTTTGGCTAGAAGAGTGTGGTGGACAAACCAGAATTGATGAACCGAGGCAGATCTCCTACACCTTTCAGCCTTGAGGGAGAATTAGCCAAAGTAAAAATTCCCATTCCACTTTCCGAGTTGATGAACAAAGACGTTTATCGTTCACAGGTGATTAAAGCACTAACCATTGAACCTGACATAGGCACTAAGGCCTTAACCACTGGATCAAAAAATCATTCAGATACCGTTAACCTTACAGATGATCAACCTGAACTTCTGTTTGGACCTAAAGTAGATGGCCGAGACGATAATGGTGATGTCGCTCCTTTTTACATCAGTCTAAACATACATGACCTGATCTTGCACAACGCTATGCTAGATTCAGGAGCTTCCCACAATCTAATGCAGAAAGAAGTGATGGAGAAACTGGGACTGGAGGTCACCAGACCTTATAAAGATCTACATTCATTCGACTCCACTAAAGTTAGATGTATTGGTCTGATCAAGGACCTATGTATCACCTTGGTTTAGATTCCTGCAAAGAGCATGGTAATGGATGTGGTAGTTGCAGACATCCCTCCGAAGTATGGAATGTTTCTATCCCAGTCTTGGGGGGCTAAGTTGAGAGGTACCCAGCAGCTAGATATGTCTTATGCCACTATCCCAGTTTTTGGGCAACAAAGAAGGCTATACAGAGAAACATTGATGAAATACATGGTCAGTAGCCAAGAAAAACCACACAACTATCCTCTTTACTCCCCGCATTCTGACTTGGATTCTTTTATCCTATATAACGATGGTGACATGGAAGAGTAAAACCCTCAGCTGGCAGAAGATACATCTGGTCCAGATGAATGCCAAGAAATCATTGAGGTAGCAAGGATGAAAAATGTGATAACCGAAGAATTACTGGTAGATTTCTGGAGCATGGATTTTGATGGAGCAGTAAGAAAAGAAGGAGTTAGAGCAGGATTTTGGCTACGTAATCACAGAAACAAGTATTCAGAAAACCATTCTTACAAATTAAATTTCCAATGCACTAACAATATTGTCGAGTATGAAGCCTTGATGCTCGGTCCGAAGCTTTTGAAAAGAGTTGGTGCTAAATAGATTATGGTAAGAGGTGATTCTGAGTTGATAATCAAGTAAATCAAAGGTGAGTACACTGCAAAACACCCACATCTTAGAGTTTATAGGAATGTTTTTCTTGATGCCCTTAGATGTTTCACTAAAGTTGAATTGCAGGTAATGCCAAGGGGACAAAACATTTTGGCGGACGGATTGGCTAGGTCAGCAGCCACATGTAAGATTCCTTTCCACTCGACTCGCCCATACACAATAGAGGCGAAATGCAGACCAACCGTTCCCGACAATATCAGGTACTGGCAAATGTTTGGTAATGATGATCAAATCGAAGACTTTTTGTAGTGTAAAAATGATTTTGAATGTACAAATATAGATTTAGAGAACGAGGACGAAAATGTAAATATATCTGATTTTGAAATTGATAATGTAAATAGCATAGATTCAGGAGAATTAGGCGATGATGAGATGGAGACTGACATTCTGCATTTGAAAAGTAACGTTTTACCTAGGGGCCTAGTTCCTTTAGAGGACTTGTTTGATTTTAACGACGTAGCCCAAAAATAAAAAATGGAAGCCAATGGACAAGAGGTAGAAGACTGTAATATAGAGAACAAAGAGAAACCCAGGATAGTCAAATTGTCTAAATCATTACCCCCTGAGCAAAAACTCAAATACATTAAGTTGTTCAAAGAATATTCAGATGTCTTTGCCTGGGGTTATGAGGATTTGAAAGCGTATGATACTAGCATCATACAACACATGATTCCAATAAAAGAAGACCAAAAACCATTTAGATAGAAACTTAGGAGGATAAATCCCAAGTTACTCCCTCTGATAGAAAAGGAAATCAAAAAAATGTACGATGCCAAAATCATAGTCTCGTTGCGTTTTTCCAAATGGGTCTCTAATTTGGTCCCTACATGTAAGAAATCTAGGGAGATCAAGCTTTGCATAGATTTCTGAAATCTGAATAAGGTCTCCTTGAAGGACAATTACCCCTTGCCCAAAATGAACCACATCCTACAAAGGGTGGACGGATCCAGTTAGATCTCTTTGTTGGACGGGTTCTTGGGTTATAATCAGGTCCTAGTTCACCCGGATGACCAAGACAAAACCGCTTTCACTACACCATGGGGCACTTTCATGTATGTGAAAATTCCTTTTGGTTTGATGAACGCTGGAGCCAATTTCCCGAGAGCGATGGATATTGCCTTTGTGGAAGAATCGGGTAAGTTTATTGTCATCTATTTGGATGATGTAACTGTGTTTTCCCGATCTGATGACAAACACCTGCAACGCCTCAGACGAGTCTTCGAGAAATGTAGAATGTTTGGGATTTCTTTAAATCCTAAGAAAAGCCTTTTCGGACTAGAGGAAGGCAAACTGCTAGGACACGTCATCTCCAAGGACGGAATCAAAATAGACCCTAGCAGAACCAAGGCCATACAAAAATTAGAACACCCAAGAAACATCAAATAATTACAGTCTTTTATCGGGAGTGTTGTTCTTGAGTTTATGTTTTAAGGCTATAAAACATACTGACAAGGCATCTGTAAATGATTTAAAGAAATGATTTGGGAATAAGGAATCAAATAAAGATCAGAATAGATTTAGTTTCTCAACTGCCTCTGTCTTGCTTCCTCTTGTTCTTGGATGATAATGTCTCGCTCAATAGCAGCCCATGATCGTTCTAACTCAACCCGATTAGTTGTTGTTTGTAAAATAGTATTAAATAAACTCAGGGAAATACTAGTTTGATCCTTAAGGCCTGGTTCAACGTTGGGTTGTCTGCTACTAGGGAAATTCATGGATGATAAAAGTTTAATGGTTTATAAAGGGATTTTAATCATTTTGTTACTTTAGATTTCCAGAGATGAGATCAAGGAAAACAATTTTAAAATCTAAAACAGTTATGTAAACACATTCAAGGCCATTTCCTGGTTTTGTAACAATTTCAAGAATTGAAAACAACAAATAAAAACTACACAGAAATATAAGGCTTTAATCAAGAAAGAATCTCATATTTCAATAGACAATGATGAAAGAAAAATGAGGTTTCTAACAAGAGTTAAATATTAAGGAACAAAAGTTTTACAGGTCTTAAAATTACTAAAGTGATTTCAGAGGAAAAACTGTAAATCATTTGACATCCAAACCAATCTGAAATATAAATCAACGATGTATATAACTTCAAATTGATTTACTTGTTAGAGAAAACATTAAAGGAAAAATTCAACAAAGTATACTAAACAGGGAGAAGACACATAGTTACAAAGTTGCAGGATCCAGAATCTCGTTTGTGATCTATATTCCGATGTATTTCAAAACTGATATTACAAAATGGCTCTCTCCAAAATTTCTGAAGCCTCTTCTCAGCCTTTTGAAACTTTATTTATACATTTTCATCAAAGTTTCTCATTGGTGATTAACCAACTTCCTAATATTTCGGTTACATAAAAACAATGTCAACCGTTTATAATTTCTTTTAAAATTCTAATTATAAAAACATTTAAAAGGGTTTTAAGGTTGCGTTGAGGAATTTCCTTTTTCCGCATTAATACACTGCACGCATTTCTCTAAAAACTTCACAAATATCTTGGGAACATCAGGTATCTCATTCACTTCAAATGAGAAAAATCTCTTCTGCAATTCGGGCAACCGACTTTCTATCATCCTTTCTGTGAATTTGACATTTTTCAACTTTAGATTTGAAGTCACCATCCACTTGTTGATCTATGTAATGTTGATCAATTCAATGTTTGAAATATATGCTTTCTTTTCCTCCAGCTCTTCTCTAAACCTCAACTGGTGCTTGGCAATATTGATTTTGCCTAACAATCCAGAACAACCATCTGTTCCGATATTCAATGAATCTCTTTCAAAGAGATCAAAGATTACTTGGAAATCTTCATTAACTTCTCTTGTGATTCATTTATATTCAACCAGTTTTGTTTCCCACACTTTAATCATTATATCCTGTTTAACCTGTTCAGAAATAGATAATTTTTTAGTCTTTCCAATTTCTTCCTTTGATGAGAAAGCCACTGCTTTCTGAAAAGTTGTCCTAGATGCTTTTGCCTCCCTTTCTTTTTGGAACACATTTTCCAAAGACTTATTTGATTCCTGAAAATAATTCTGGATTACTTCCAGATTCAAGAACACTTTCTGTTTTTCCTCCTCTATTCTTACATATATCTCTAATGCCCGTGTCCTGAAATTTTCAAGTTCTACTACCTGGTTAGCAATAGAAATAATCTTATCCTGCAAATTTTTGTTTTCTTCTCCCAGCTTTCGAACCTTTTCCTGTGTGACCTGTATTAAGTGTTTTGCTTCATGCAAGTCTTTATTCAATTTCTTAATTTCTTGCATATCCTTTATTCTAGCTTGTTCTAGACCCTTCTGTATTCCCCAACTAACATTTCTTTCATTTTCCTTTAGTTTGTCTTGCAACTGGATTATTGTTTGGTCCTTATGTTCAAGCATAGTTGTTAAATTTCCCACAGAATACATATTAGCTTATGCTATAGCACCCATTTTACCTTCTAATTCTGTAGCGAACTCTCCATCCTTGAGTTTCTTTCCATCTATGATAACTCTATGCTTCTTAATCGTTCCTTCTCCTCTTGGATGAATTTCCTGTTTCAAGACTGCTCTTCACATTTTGCTGAAAAAGTAATCCAATGAGGGGATTTCATCTCTTGAAATCGGCTCTAGATCATTGACATATAGAACTCCTTCATGGGGGGTTCCGAAAGTAGACTGTAATGGAGTTAAAGAGGTGATAGGACTACCAAGTTCTTTTGAAGTTGTTCCTCCTATCTTTTCTGGAACATTCTTCATGATTTCTGGAATTGTTTCTGATTCTTTTCCCTTATCCATTCCCGATTCTTTTGTTTGAGAACCCTCTGCATCTTGAGAAGGTATCTTAGTATTGTTCAACGTACCTTTGTAATTTACTTTACCCTGATTATTAGTCTCAAACCCTGGAGGGGATTCTTCCTTTTCTGGTGATAGGGTCGAAATTTCACCCTGTAAAATCTTAGGCAGGCAGCTTCGCCTATGGCTTTGAAAAGATGCAAACCTAGCCTGTGAGTCAGGTGGCAAGGCCTGGAATCTATTCATCACTTCTTCATAAGACTTAACATATTTAAATATATCATCATAAACAGAAACTTCATGTTCATATGCCTTTAAATTACAATGTATGTAATGCCTACTTATTATTTGGTAGGGGTCATATTTTCTATGTTCAATATTTACTAGCTTCACTTCTTCTAATGACTCGGACTCTACCTTAGAATGGCCTAAATTTGATAAAGGAAATTTCCCAACATGAACAGGGAAAGATGGCGATGCTTTTTTCTGAAGTGCTTTCAATTCCAACCCAATACCACCCTTGGCTATCTGATGAGCCACTTCTCTACATACCAATCTGTCTAGTAAGAATTTTGGGAGTGCGTGGGGGGAATGGAACAACCATAAACTCTAATATAGGAAAAATTTTCTTCAATAAACCAGTCGGAAACTAATTTAAGACTTTCTATGACTGCCTTAGAAATGCGAGGGGGTTCACATCCAAAAAATAATTTGTGCATAGGAATAATGAAAAAATGACAAACCTTGTAAAATGCCTCTTTAGCATTTTCTTCCCAAAGGGCCGAGTGATATTTATGAACAGGCTCTGGGTAGGAAAAACTCCAACTCCAATTCATTAATGGAAAGGGAGTCATAAAACAGATCGCATCCATAATATATGCAGACATATAAAAGGACATTGGTTGGCCCTTTGACTTGGCTTCTTTGTAATTTAAAATTTCTTGCATTAGGTTATCTGATAAAATTTTATGCCAGTTAAAACCATTTCCTTCTGAAACTTCCTCTAAGAAGGGTACCCAGTCTACATGAAAATAACAGGGATATTTTCTCCCGAAAAGTCTACATAACATCATGGCTATATAAACCATATATTCGTTTAAGGAGGTTGTAGCATAAATTCCATGAGTATCAGCCCTAAACTTTGCTTCAGACTTCGCCCAACCTCTAATCATGTTGGGATATGTTTGGTCTTCCTCAATACATTCCTTTCTCTGAAACTCGGCTAAAAAATCAGCATTAAAGGTGTGTTTATAATTGAGTGAGAGTTTATACATTACTTGAATGTGCTAAGGCTTGAATGAGCTGACGATAGCTCCTTGCTCATTTTGAATGCTTCTTGTTGGGATATCTACCTTATCCAGAGCCCAGTAGATCATATCAGTATATGCCACTAGCCTTGGATGCGCTGCAACCTTATGAAGCTCAGACTCAGCAATGTCCTGAAGGTGATTTTTGGAATCAGGGTCAGCATTCTTTAGCTCGTCCTCCAGCAATTTGGAAATTTGTCCATGATTTGATGGAGTGTATGGTGTGTGGAGTAGTATCAAAGATAATATCACCTTCCTGTGTGTCTTTGTTTTTTTTCGGTGCTTTTTTAGGTGCCATAGCTCTGCGTTTGACTTGAAAACCTGTCACAGAAAGTGGATGAATAAGCTCAGCTTTAAAATGAAAATATAGACGTTCAAACATTTACTTTGAATATATCTTAAAAATAATGAGATTTGTACATCTGTCATGAAATTAAAGCTCTTAATGCAAAAGATATTTTCGGAGATATGCGTTTAATGTCCGTACTTAGGCGTTCTCGGCTTTTCAAATAAAAGAGAAACTTACTTAATCAGACAACGAAGCATTAATGAACACTTAAAGAAAGATTAATTTTAAACCTATTTTAGAAAGAGGATTTATTAATGTTAATTATGGATTAAATCTGAAAACATCACTTTTCGGGGTTTTGGAAGTCTTGATGTGGAAAGGTATGTCGTCGAAGAAGCCCGATCGCTGAAATTGCAAAATCGCGAAATCGCGATGTTTTAATTAAAATTTAAACATTTTTTATTACTTTAATTAATTGAGATTAGACGCTATCGGGATTTCGGAAATCCTAATGTCGAGATGTATGTTATCAAAGAAATACGATCCCCAAAATCACGAAATTACGATGGCTTGTTTGTTTTTAAAAAAGAACTTAACTTATCTTAATTAACTGAATAATCATGATTAGGGCCAAAACATAATTAGTTTAATCTAACGTGATTTATGAATCGGGATTTCAGAAATTGGGATTTCGGGAAACATGATGACAAGAGACGCGCTCTCATAGAACCGCGAATCTCGAAATCGTGATGTAATTATGTTAACTTTAAACCTTTCTTAGAAGAGATTAAACTAATTCATGTTTTAATTAAGATTTTAAAGTATCGGGAAATTGGGAATCGGGGTTTCGTGATTCAATTTATATCAATCATTTGTTTGCGGAAAACCATGAATCCCGATTTCTTTAACATTTGAATTTAGAAAAAATCACAAACTTAAAATTACAATCTGTTTTAAATAATTTTTCAAAGAGCATTGGAAAACTTATATTTTTGTAAACTTTGATCCGTTCGTTAGCAAAAATAATCAATAAGAAGATATCATGAATTTAGACATGACGAAATTTTTATTTTAGGAAAGCCGAAACTCGAAAAACACAAAATTAAAAAATCCAGGCCTTAAGGATAAAAGATTTTAATATCTGTTTCAACATAGGCTCCAACTGGGGACCTCGTCTCCCTGTGGGATGAGGAGAATGTGTAGACTCAGTGCCTTCATTGGGTAAATGGTGTCAAGGGTTTATCACTGCCAAACTGTTAAAGGAGAGGAAAAAGAGAGATTTTATAAAACCTTTGAAAAACTTTTTATTTTCTTTAAACTCAATTGTAGTCTTCTTCATAATATTCTTCTTTCCCATTCTAAATTTAAGTTAGTATTAAGATGATTAGAACAATCTTAGGAAACTCAACAGATTTTGTAAATTTCAGCTTGCATCAATCGAAATAAAATTTATAATTTTTTAATTGGGGAGCTTTATTTTGACTTAAGACGAATATCCAGTTTCGAAAAACTGATAACTAGAATAGAGTAATAGATAAGTATGACAACCTTACATACACCTCATATATTGCTTCACTGCCAGCGGGCCTGTTCAGTACCCTGGTGAAGTTATCTGTCCCTTTTTACTGAATTTCCTTTCACCGCTTCGAGTGCTAATTATATTTTTATACTCAAATATTTCTCCATTGCCAGCAGGCCTGTTCAGTACCCCAGTGAATTTATCTCTTTCTTTTATATTCATACGAGAGAAATCATTTAAATGAATTTCCTTTCATCGTCTGTGGGACTAGATGGGGGCAATCAAATATGAATTTCCTTTCACCATCTATCTTATAGTTAGCTTGTTCATGCAAAGCGGGGGCAATCAGTGACACTTAAAATATTAAGGGTGGTTATCTATGTGAAGATTTATAATATAGGTTTGTCAACTTGTTTTGATTATTCTAGACCAATTTTTCTCAACTTTCAAAACTCCTCAGTCTGTAGAGAAAAAGGGAAAGATTATTTTCAGGGGTTTCTTTTGAGCAAGCTTAAATATTCAGACAAACTGTTAAGAAACTTAAGAGAGTCAAAATCAACCCAAACATAACCACTTTTAGTTAGAGAATAAGAACTATGAAGACTGACCTTACTGAATTTAATCATTTGTTGATCTCAAAGGTTATTGCATAATCTTTCCTACTTTGATGAGAAATTCCGAAAAACGTGAAAGATAGTATCGAGGGTATAAAAGGAGATTCTCAACAATCTGTAAGCCAGAAAACCTAGGTTATGATTTCAAAAAGAACTCTTTTTTTTTTTTTGGATTTATTTGGTAAAAACTTAATTAATTTTTATTTTATTTTTATTTATTTACAAAATGAGAATGGATTTTCAAAAAATTTAAAACAAGATGGTATATATAATGAAATTTTCTGTAAATTAATTATTCCATATAATGATTTAAAAAACGCCCATTAACAAGGGCATTCAAGATCTTACCATCCAAATTTTCAAGCAGAAATGAATTTTTTCCTTCAAAAGATGCTACCTTAAATGGTCCATACCAAATATGATCAAATTTACCATTTTTTCCTGAATCTTCTTTTCAAGCATCCCACCTCAAAACCAGATCTCCGGGGAGAAAATTCTTGTCCTTGGATTTACGATCAAATAATATCTTCATGTCATCCTGGTACTTTTGCAACTTTTCATCCACTACAACCCTGTGATGTTGAACTTCAATCAGCTGATTTATCCTTCTTGTGAGAGGGTTTGGTTATTCCTTCTCGTCTTGCCATAGTTTCATCACAGGAAGTGCTAGATTTATGGGCAACACTACATCTGTTCCATAAACCATTTGAAAGGGAGAAGTACCGATAGACTTTTTTGTGCCTATCCGATTTGCCCACAAAGCATATTTTAAATGTAAATGCCAAGATTTTTTATTTTCATTTAAGACTTTCTTGATTATACTGATTAATCTCTTGTTAGAAGATTCTGCCAGGCCATTTCCTTGAGGATAGTATGCTATAGAATGACCGAGTACAATATTATATTTCTGGCAAAAGATAACCATTGCCATAGATTTAAAAGCCTGTGCATTGTCTGTGACTATCTTTCTAGGATAGCCGAACCTAGACAAGATATTCTCTTCTAAGAAGTTTATAACTACTGAATCAGTGGCCTTCCTTGTTGGGATAGCTTCCACCCATTTGGTGAAATAGTCTGTAGCGGTCAGAATCCATATATGTTGGGCACTTGAATGAGGATTTATCTCACCTATGAAGTCAAGTCCCCATTGTTGAAAAGGAGCATATGTCTTGAATGGGACTAATGGCATCGTTGGTAGCTTATGTTTTCCTATAAAAAATTGGCAAGGGTTGCAAGCTTGTACCTTAGCATTGACATCTGGGAAAAGTTTAGGCCAGTAATAACTAGCCCTTAGGATTTTATATGCCATATCTCTCCAAGCATGGTGTCCTCCACAGACTCCTTCATGAAATTGACTTATAACTTCTTCCGTTTCTAATTGGACCAGAAAAACCAAGAGGAAACCAAGCAGGTCTTTCCAGTATAATCGTTTTTCTGAAATATAGTATTTAACTGCATGAAACTTTAGCGTTCTAGCTTTGGATGGAGACAAGTCAGTTGGACATTTAAAAGTTAATAAGTATGTTACTATGTCCTTGTACCGATTTGACGACGTGAATTTCTCTTGGATCCTGTTTTTGACCATTTGATCTTCAAGTTAATTCACGTCTACCCATCCTTCATCCTCCTGAGAACTGTTTATCCCAAGAGCCCTGAAATTAGATTCAGCTAAAAGTTTAGCTAAACCCTGTCCCTTTACCAATTTGGTCGGTTTAACCTCCAAGTCGAACTCTTGAATTTTTGCAAGCCATCTTCCTCTTTTACCATCACTGTCTGCTTGAACCAAGATATCGTTTACAACACTAGTGGGTACATATGCAATCACTTTAGAATGTAAAACATAAGTTCTTAAAGATTTCAATGCTTTTACCATGGCATACGCTTGCTTTTCCATTATATTATAGTTGAGTTCAACATCTCAGAGACTTTTGCTAAAGAAATCTATCGGTTGCTCGAAACCTTCTTCATTCTTCTGAAAGAGTACAACAGCAAGCGTGTGTTCTGAGGCAAATGAAAAAATAAGAAAAGATTTGAGATAATCTGGGCTCGCTAGAACTGGTGCCTCACTTATAACCTTCTTAATATGGGCAAAGGATGATTTAGATTCTACTGTCCATTTTAATTCACTGTTTTTTCTGAGCATATCTGTAATCAATTTAACAATTTCAACGAAGTTAGGAATAAATATTCTCAAGAAATTTATTTTTCCTAAAAATGATTGAATTTCTTTCACATTCCTAGGAATATCTATTGTATCTATAGCCTCTACTCTTTTATGATCAATCCTGATTCCATTTCAGGATATGATATGACCCAACAACTTGCCTTCTTACATAGTGAAATGAGATTTTTTAGGATTTAAGGATAGACCAAACCTGCGACATTTTTCAAATGTTTGTTTGAGATGAATCATATGGTTTTCATCCGATTTAGAAAAAACAGTAAGATCATCCAAATAGATTACTACAAACTTGTCTCGTTCGTCGATGAAAGCAATATCCATTGCACGTTGAAAGGTAGCTCCTGCATTCATTAGTCCAAACGACATTTTATCATACATAAACGTGCCCCAAGGAGTAGTAAATGTGGTTTTTTCTTTATCAAGATCACTGATGACAATCTGATTATAACCTAAAAATCTGTCAATCATGGACATTCTATTATCCCCTACTACTTTTTCAAGAACATGGTCCATTTTAGGTAGAGGATAATTATCTTCGAGAGAAGATTTATTAAGATTCCTGAAATCAACACATAATCTGATTTCCCCATTTTTCTTTCTAACTGGGACTAGATTAGCTACCCAATCAGAATATCTTAGGGGTACAATTATCTTAGTGTCAAGAAGTTTTTTAACTTCTCGTTCGATAACATGTAATAAAATAGGGTTAAATTGTCGGAGTTTTTGTTTAAAAGGTTTGACACCTGGTTTGAGAGGTATTTTATGTTCAATCACTGAAGTGTCATATGTTTTCAGTTCTTCATACGACCATGCGAAAAAATATTTATATTTTCTTAACAAATCCATGTATTTATTCTTGTTTTCTATTGATAAATATTTGGATAGTTTAACCATTTGGGGGTTATCTTCAGTTCCTATATTACAATCTTCAACCTCCTCTGGTTGGGGTTGTAGAGTAGTTTTAGAGGGGATATCATCTTTATTAAAAAGTCTTTCCAAAGGGATTAGACCCTTGGGGATTTGGTTGTTCTTGAGAACAAGCATTCGGTGGTTTTCAATTTTATCATGAAATTCCTTAGAATCCTCCCCTTCTTGCATGATCCAAATAGGATCATTTTGATTTTCTTGATCGGTATGTGTTTCTGTAAATTCATCTAAAGATTCTAGAAACTTTCGAAGCTGCTCATCATCTTCAAAAACATACCAATGTTGTATGTTATTTGGTATTGAAGGGTGATTTCTCATTTGTATATGATATTTTAAATTAAAAGTAGTCGGGGGTGTAAACGTTGATGTAGCTTTAGCTAAATCATCAGCCTGTTGATTTTCGGATCTAGGGACGAAATGAAAAGTCACATTTGCAAAGAAATTCTCTATTAAATCCCAGAAACAATTCCTATAAGACCATAATCTAGGATGCTTAACCTGATACTGTCGATTCACCTGTTTTATAATTAACTCTACGTCACCAAAGACTTCAAGTTTCTTAATTTTCATCCTTCTAGCAGCTTCTAATCCTAGCACTAAAGCTTCATACTCGCAAACATTGTTTGTACAATCTACATTCCATTGGAGCCTATATGAAAAAGGAATAAAAAATTGATCATCAGGAGCCATAAGAAGTGCTCCTGCCCCGGCTCCAAGATAGGAGGAAGCACCATCAAAATACATTTTCCATATACCAGTACTATATACATTTTTCTCAATTTTTTTTTTTTGATTTTTTCTTCTATACATTTATCATTTACATCTACTTCAAAATCGTCATCTAAAGATAATATACAATTTCCTAAATCTTGGTCGGCAATATAAACTGGGTGATTGTTGGGGTTATTCGGGTCACCTACAGTAAATGCCAACCTAGTCTCCCTGTAAAGATGAGTGAATTGGCCTCCAAAAACTGGGATTGTAGCATATGTCATATCTAGTTGGAGAGATCCTCCAAGCTTGGTGCCCCATGATCTAGATAATAGCATACCATACTTTGGGGGAATGTCAGCGACTACTACATCCATAAGAATACTTTTAGCAGGTATTTGAGCCAAACCTACCACTAGGTATTTAATCATACCTATGCATTTTACTTTCCTTGAATCGAAAGAATATAAATCACCATAGGGTCTTGTGATTTCGAGACCAAGTTTTTCCATTATTGCCTTTGGCATAACATTGTGGGAAGCTCTGGAATCCAACATATAGTTATGGAGAATGTGGTCAAACAAGGTTAGTGTAATATAAAAAGGAGCCACTGTATCTCTTGCACCTTCGACATGTGGACCGAAAACTAAGATAGGTTTGTCATCCTCTAAGTTAATAGCATCGGACTGGCTTTCATCTTCGGAAAAATTAATCATTTTGGCGATTTGTTTTCTATACATGGTATTTTTAGCTAACTCAACAAGGGGAATAGGAATTTTGATTTTATTTATTTCATTTTCCAAATTAAAGTTTCCTAGAGCATTGTCATTTTCGGTATTCGGGGCTTCCATACCTTTCTTCTTAATTTTACGTTGAGCTGTGACCTTGTTTTCTTTTATAAGAGCTTGTGTCTTCACAGGGGGTGTTCCTATTGGTTCTAACTATACAGGTAGTGTATCAGCTGTGTTTCTTTTTGCAAACTATTTATCTGCAACCTTTGGAGTCACCTCATGGGTTTCGTTTCTTGGCAAACTCTTTTTTGTCGAAACATTTGGGAGATTTTTATTTCTTGGTCTCAAAATATATTTTCCCTGTAATTCAGCAATAATATCATCTGCAACATTTTGATATGTGAAATCATCAGTCATATTATTGCTAAACTGTTCTTTCGATGTAATTTCTTTACTTAAAGATGCTTCGTAATCCTGTCTTGATAAATAAGGGGATTTATTATCATCGCCAAGGTTACTAATATCTTCATCGATTTATTCAAAATCTCCTAAATCTTCTTCTCCGATGTAGTTTTCACTTTTAAAAGGTGTTTGAATTTTTTGATCTTCATTTTAATTATTTTCTATGGTCCCTGAGGTTTAGGATTTCTTCGAAAATATTTTCTGGGGAAATTATCTATTTCCATTTTTGAGATCTTGTTTGAAAGTTCTCAAATGACCCTAGCCATCTCTTCTATTCTATCTCCTGAGGATTTTCCTGACCCTGAAGGTCCACCTTTCTCTTTAAATTTTTTATTTTCTTTGTTTCCAGTTTCATTCTTTGCTTTAAGTTTCCATGATGCCATCATATTAGATTCAATCTCAAGCGCATCATCCTGCATTTTTGTGAAATCTATTGATCTCCTTTCTCTCAATAATAAGGAAAAGTTGGGGTCAAAAGCACCAACAAAAGTCACTTTAGCTGTAGGTTGTGAAGGTTTAACCTCAACTGGAATTTTATTGTACAACTTATTGAACCTCTGTGTGAATTCTAGAACTGACTCAGAGCTTTTCTTTCTAAGGGCTCTGAATTCAGTTAAGTAGTAGAGGTGATCCTTCCTCTCTCCCCATTATCTAATAAATGCACTTTCAAGTTCTTCATAGGATCTTAATGATCCAGCTGCTAAGGATTGGAACCAGGTCCTCACCTGTCCCTCGAAAGTTTGAACAAGTAATCTAGAATAAACATCTTCATGTTTTATTCCGAGTATGTCAGCAAATTGAACAAAAAAGTTTATATGTTCTTGGGCAGTCAAATCACCTTCCCCTGTAAATTTCGGAAGGCTTTTCATATAATTCTCAAGGAGATCATAAAGAGGAATAAGAAGAACAAGGGGAGCATATCTAGCAGCCACTTTAGCAAAAATCTAGGGAAGCGGTGCTTGACCACCTCCAGGGGCACCACCTCCAGCTCCAACACCTCCTTGTGCAGCTATGGTTAGATTTGGGACTGACGTTTGGACAGTGTGAGGAGAAGATTCTCAGAAATATGGAGAAGAAACTTCAGGAAATGAGAAAGTATCAAATGAGGGGGGAAGTGAAAGTGATCTTTTAAGAGTTTCTGATGAGTGTGATTGCGTAAAGTCAGGTTGATCTATAGTATATGAGGACAAAAAGACTTGTTTAAGTGATTTTCGTGATTTTAAAACTTTTTTCCGGATCGGAGACTGGCGATGTTTGCTTGCTATCCGGTTTTTTTTTGGTGTTCTTTCGGCTACTAGCCAGTTTAATTATTGTGGAGTCACCAAGTGAAAAATAATAGCCTTAGAAGGTTTTCTGTTCTTGTTCACTATCAAAAATAGAAAAATTCAATGTCGTTCTTCCCAAGGAAAAGATTTGTTTCTTCGTTCCCTGGCAACGGCGCCAAAAAGATGTTGTTCCTAAGTTTATGTTTTAAGGCTATAAAACATACCATCAAGGCATCCACAAATGATTTAAAGAAATGATTTGGGAATAAGGAATCAAAGAAAGATCAGAACATATTTAGTTTCTCAACTACCTCTATCTTGCTTCCTATTGTTCTTGGATGCTAATGTCTTGGATTCAATTTACATCAATCATTTGTTTGAGGAAAACCTCGAATCCCAATTTCTTTAACGTTTGAATTTAGAAAAAATCACAAACTTAAAATTACAATCTGTTTTAAATAATTTTTCAAAGAGCATTGGAAAACTTATATTTTTGTAAACTTTGATCCGTTCGTTAGAAAAAATAATCAATAAGAAGATATCGCGAATTTAGACATGACAAAATTTTTATTTTAGGAAAGACGAAACTCGAAAAACAAAAAAATAAAAAAATCTAGGCCTTAAGGATAAAAGATTTTTAGATCTGTTTCAATAGGGAGAATAAACTTTCTACGAAGATTCATTCCCAATCTGGCAGAGCTCCTCATAAACATTACAAATATGCTAAAAAAGGATGTAAAAATAAAATGGGACACTGAGTCCAGACAGTCTTTCGAACAAGTCAAACAAGCACTCACAGAGGCCCCTGTCTTGATCAGTCCTGATTTTACTAAGGATTTCTATCTTTTTTCTTTTGCTTCCGAACATACTATAGTAGTGGTATTACTACAAAAGAACAGTGAAGGGTATGAACAACCCATAGCTTTCTTTAGTAAAGCGTTAAGAGACGCTGCTCTGAATTACAAGATAATGGAGAAACAAGCTTTTGCCTTGGTAAAAGCCATAAAAGACTTTAGAGTCTACATTCTCCATTCCCACACCATAGCATATGTTCCGAATGCGGTAGTAAAAGACATTTTGACCCAGGACAATCCGGATGGAAGAAGAGGAAAATGGATTGTTGTCATTTTAGAATACGACATAGAGATTAAGCCTATGAAACTAATTAAAGGTCAAGGCCTTGCTAAATTAATGGTTGAATCTAATTTCCATGCTCTTGACATTAATTTTTTAGCTGCAGCAAATGAACAGGGCGAGATGGCAACTCCAAGTGTGAGAGAGGTATTTCTCAACTCTCCATGGTACGTAGACCTTATATTCGTTTTGCAAAATTTACAAGCTCCCCCTGGTTTGACTAAGACTAAAGCTAGATTTTTTAATTTGAAAGCCTTAAAATTTTGTATTCTAGAAGGAAATCTGTATTGAAAAGATCCTAGAGGTATTCTGTTAAATTGTTTATTGAAAGATGAAGATGACAAAGTGTTACAAGAATTTTATGCAGGAGAATATGGTGGCCATCTGAACTAGAAGGTCACAACCAACAAAATCCTCAGAGCTGGTTTCTATTGGCCCACCCTATTCACTGATGTACATCGTACAGTAACAGCATGTCATCAATGTTAGCTATTTGAAGGCAAAAGGAAACTCCTTCCTCTCCCCCTGAAACCGATCTCAGTTGAAGCCCCTTTCCAACAATGGGGATTGGACTTCATTGGAGAAATACACCCTCCTTCTTCAGGCCTGCACAGGTGGATTCTCACCGCCACAGATTATTTTACCAAATGGATTGAGGCAGTACCAAGCAGGCAAGCCACTGATTCTATTATTATCAAATTCCTTGAAAATAATATCTTGTCTCGTTTTGGATGTCCTAGAAAGATTATAACTGATAATGTAGCTGCTTTTCGGTCGAAGAAACTCATAGATTTTTGCAACCAGTATCACATTGGTTTGGGACATTCCACAGCTTACTACCCTAAAGGGAATGGGCTGGCGGAATCTTCAAACAAAACCTTGGTGAACATCATCAAGAAGGCGTTGTAGGAAAACAAGAAATCGTGGCATAACAAGTTGGTGTTTTCATTGTGGGCTGACAGACTAACCACCAAAAGGTCAATCGGCATGTCACCATACCAGTTGGTCTATGGCACAAAAGAATTTTTCCCCACTTCCTTAGGGGTCCCTATCATGAAATTGCTTCAAGATGTACAAGCCGAGCCAAATGACTCACAGAGAAGGATCAACCAGATGATCCATTTGCAAGAGTCTAGGGAAGAAGTTTTCAACAAGACTCAGGTAATCTAAGAAAGCATCAAGAAGATTTTTGACAAAAGAACCAAGGAAGATGATTTTGAGCTAGGAGATTTGGTGCTGAGATGGGATGCTATAAATGAATACAAGGGAAAGCATGGAAAATTCGACAGTCTGTGGAGAGGACCATACATGATTCAAGCATTCAGGGGAAACAACACTTTCTTGCTAAACAACGCTCATGGGACAGATCTACCAGGAGGACCTGTAAACGGCAGAATGTTGAAGCATTATGTGCCACCTCAGTAGAGACTCAAGTTTCACTCACCATTGTACATAGCACTTTTATTTTTCGCCTGCATTTTCTAAGTGAATAACATAAGTCAGTTGGTTGAAGCCCGAAGAGAAGGTCCTAAGCCACTAACCTTTGTTCTTCCATTTGTTTTTTTGAAAATAAAACCAATCAATCAACGAAGGCTACTAGGCAGAAATTTTCAGAATGACAGGAACCAGGATTCTTGGCACTTCATAGGGAAAGTACCATCCCCAGGTGGAGCCTTTGTTATCACCCTATAAGTTATAGGATCAACTGGTGACTGGAATATTATCTATCTCTAGTGTTTTGTTGACAAATGATTTTTCATTCTGCAAATAAAAGAAAAAGAAAAAGAAAAAAGAAAAAAAGAAAAGAGGGCATAAAAGAATTTCAATAAAAGCCCCATGCAATAATAGTAACTTGGTCCATACCTTTCAAGCATGGACAAGTTCCTTTTAAATTGATGTTGATAGGGTAGTGAATGAGTTTGGCTAAACAATTTAATCTTAGCCAAAGTGTCTAGGTTAGATTAGTGAATAAATCTGGCCANTCAGATAGCCCCAGGGTAGAGTAATTTCTTAACCCAATAGTCTAATCTGGTTTAATTGTCATAGGAAGCTAGGTTAGAATATAGGTTAGTTGCCTTGTTGCTTCATTTCAATAAGAACCAGTTTGATGATCAATGTTGCACCATGATTTGGATACCTAAAATGTTGTTTGACTAACCCCTTGGTGGTGTAGACATGAAAAGCCTTGGAGAAAAACCCGTGAAAAAGCACTTATCCTAAGTTTCTTCGGCGCATGTTTTTTCCGCACCCTCACTTATGCTTCATTCATGTATCAATGGTCCAGATGATCGCGCTCAAATCTACGACGGATAGATCTTTCCGAACCCCCCCGACCGTTCTATCTTTAACGGAAGGGGGGGGGGGTTTGGAATCATTGATAAGACCTGCATGCATCTGGATGACTCAGGATCAAGTGCTCAGATCTACAATCAGCATTGGATTCCGGACCCCCCCGTCCATTCTACCTTTAATGGAGGGGGGGGTCCGGAATGTGTCATAAATAAAGTGCATAGATCTAAGGCTCAGAAGTAGGTTCGTAGATCAACGACCCATGATGTATCTCAAACCCCCCCAACTGATCTGCCTTTAACTGGGGGGGGGGG
>CBVK0100525975.1:0-35630 GCA_900067695.1 Picea abies
TTGGAAAAAACACCTGTAAAGTCCTCAAAATCCTATGAAACATGTACCAATGTGTTCAGAGCATAGCAATTAGACAAACATGATATTTAGATCATAGAAAATAGATATAGGCTCACCAAACCATGTCCTCCATCAAAGAGGGCTTCAAGCTCCCTAGAGCTTCCTGGAACTTCAATGGTGAAAATATTGTTGAAGAAGTCTTCAAATGGCTGTGAAAATAGCACCAATGGATCCAGCACATCCAAAAACCCCTGGCTAGGTTTTTACGGCACCTCGATCGGCCAAACGATGAAGAAGTTATGCCTCCTCCATTTTTCTCCTTCAAGCTTTGCTGGAACTGGCTCTACAAAACGCACCTCTGTGTGCATTAACCTGGAACACGCTCCAAAACGCACGTTTAAACCTAACACTGAGCAGTTCCGAATAAACGTCCAAACTGTGGGATGGTTAGGGTGCCTCCAGCCTCCAACCGCCTAGCTCTCGGGCATATGCACCATGTGACCTCGCGCAATAATAAAAAGGGATTAACGGTTATGAAACCATGTCAACCATTGGAAACTGCGCACAAAAGTACAACCGTGCGTACACGCATTGTAATATGGTCAAATGTATACAACCATGGGTTATTAAACCCATGCAAATGTTTAAATGGGCATAACCACCCACGCGCCCGGGTTAGGGTCATATAACAAATACATTTTAAAAACCCCGCGACCATAGGCTATAAGCCATGTTATAACCACATATATAAACCAAAGGTCCGCGGCTATATCCATACAAATTTTCCCGCGCATACATTACACGGCTAGCACCATGGCATGGTCGTATGTATTGACAATGGAACCACGGGTCGGGGCTTAGCCCCGGCCCGACCCCCCTCCATTCAATACAAAACATAAGTTTAAATATATATGCGAATATACATACAACAAGGAACAAGTACAGGTATGTTGGCTAGCGGAGTGTTTCAAAGGATTTGTCATTCGGGGAGGTCTGGGGGTCGAACCCCACGGACTCCCCATATAAATTTTACATATATGCAACCATAGAAACCAATCACACAGTGACACGTGGCACCAATGGGTTGGGCCACATGTCCGAACTTTATTGGCTACAAATGACACGTGTCAACACTCCATTGGCCAACCACCATCCAATATAAATTCACCACATCATCAAACTACCACGTCACCATGATAGTAAGGCCCTTCATGTGGCCATATGGACTGTACGGACAGGTACAGTCAACATCCCAAATTTTTACCTATTTGGCTTAGCGGACAGATCGCGATATGTCCTCCACACGGACTCTGTTTGCGAAAATAAATATATCGTCGGAATCAGGAAGACGAGATGGACGCAATGGCACTGTTTTCATCGCAATCCGAGCACTTTGAAAATTGAGCAAATTTTTCCCCCCTGGTCCAGATTTTGGTCACACCTTCCCACTGAAAGGCTTTTGGACCCACAAAATCTTATCTGTATGCTTTCAAGTTATATCAAAATCTTTTGACAATCACCTGAATACCTTGACATGCCATGCACTGCAACTGACTATGTCCTTCAACCACTGCTTTCTAGCTGCTACCGACCCACTGCTTCCTCTATGCTTGGAAGACTACCAACCTTCCCACTGAGAATCAAGTCCCTCTCTGAACTGTTCAGCGTCAACAAAATCATCTCTCCAATGGCTGCAAAAACTTCCTGCGACATCTTGTCACAAGGCAAGAAAACATCAATCTTGAAAACAAATCTACAAAAAATGATGCCAACAAAATATTTTGTTCTTCAAACAAACTGTCGCATCCTGTACTTTATCAAAGCACATGGCGTTTTCTAAATCAACTTTCAAGTCAATAAACACCATCGACTAAACACAAGTCGAACAACATGATCGACACAACATAGTCGTCAGAAAATCATCAACACCAGTCGAGACTCATTTGAAACATCATATCGACCTTCCCATAAATGCACACATAACGCGGAAAAGTGCATTTACAATAAGAAAAATGCAAACCTCACTTGGTCAAGAAATCCAACCATTTCTTACCAAGCCAACTCAACGGTGAATTTTTCTGCTAGACATCGTCCTCTTGTGAATCATCCTGACTCACATCAATGATGGAATCTCCACTTCCATTCTTACTAATCTTCTTATTCAACTGCTTCTGAGGCTGTGGATGAATAGTTGGATACAACGTCCAACATTGGTCAACAAGATGACCCCACTTCTGACAATGTGTGCAAACCTTTTGCATCCTCCTTTCACGCTATCTTCGCTTAGAAAGTTTCTTGAAATTGACCAATCTTTTCCAACACTTGGAAACATGATGGTTATACAAACCACACTACGTACAAGGATTCTTTCTTCCAAATTGATCATGCTTAACATAATTAAATGCAACTGAATGATAAGCAGAAGTATACCTTGAACATTCACCTTTATCGCCTCTGTGAGGAGGTGAAGCTAAAGAGTTACAAGCTCTCCTTTGAATACCATCAACAGTGTTCTTGTCCTCATCACTGTCACAACTACATTTGCATTCATCTTGAACACAAGCCTTGCATGTTGAAGGGATCAAACTTTCACCTTTAAAGCATTCTTGAAGAGGTGAACTTGAAACAAAGTTTATTCTTCGAACTTTTCCCTTTGTCTCCTCGACCTTGGAATTTGTTCCATCTTGCCGTTCATATCCAAGACCACAATACCTAGGTCTTTCTTCAACAACAATAGGCTCAACAATGCCTTGTGCATGTTTACACAAACCTTTACCTTCATAGCCCATTTTAAACAACAATTTGGACCCTATTCCTCTTGTGTGACTCTCAAAACCACCAAAACATTCATCTTTAAAGGAATTAGAAGATAAACTAACACTGCATACCTTATGTTCATGCATGAATTTGGTAAGGGTTCCTTTGCCTCATGGAGTTGAATCTCCATCTCATGCAACCTTTGCAAAAGCTGGTCTTTCTCCTGCTTCATGGCCATCAACTGTTCTTCAAGAACAATGTTATTATCATACATCCATTTCATCAAATCTTTTATAGTTACCAACTCTTCTTTGGATAATGAAAATGTATGAGAACTATCACTACTTGAAGCTTCTGCCATCTTTGCAAGATTTTAACTTCAACACAAAAACTTTGCACAATACCAATAGCTAAATCTCAAGCTATCACTAGCAAACACATGAGAAAAACAAACTTATTCTCTGATACCACCTGCTCTGATACCACCTGATCTGAAAATAGAAGGCTGACTTGTTATGCTATGCAAGCACCCCTACTTCATTAAAATAAACTTTACAGGACCTTGCTTCATGTGTATAAATATGCAATCTAAACTTATGTGTTACGTTTATGCTTCTTCCTTTAAATTTGCATGTAACTGCTTGTAAATTATTATGTATGAGGATATGTTCTTTTGAATGGTTAAATATGTTCTTTAAATGAAAACACAGCAACATAACTTGCAGAAAATAAACCATCAAACTCAGAACAATCACAACATGATAAAGGAGTTCACCCCCCTACGGGCTACATCTCCTTGAGCCTCCATAATGACTTGGCTCTCTGGGATTAATAAGTCAAAAGTTCTTTTACAAGCTGCTGCTTAACTCCAATGGAAAAAAAAACTATACCATTGAGATCAGAACACATAAAAACCCCAAAAATGACTAATCACACTCTGAAAACGTATCATGGCTCATCCGTGCATGACCTCTTCTACATGTGGCCATAAGCTTCCCTGAGATTCTCTTTGGAAAAAACACCTGTAAAAGTCCTCAAAAGCCTCTGAAACATGTCCCAATGTGTTCAGAGCATAGCAATTAGCCAAACATGATATTTAAATCACAGAAAACAGATATAGGCTCACCAAACCATGTCCTCCATCAAAGAGGGCTTCGAGCTCCCTGGAGCTTCCTGGAACTTCAATGGTGAAAAACTTGCTGAAGAAGTCTTCAAATGGCTATAAAAACAACACCAATGGATCCATCACATCCAAAAACCCCTGGCTAGGTTTTTACGGCACCTCGATCAGCCAAACGATGAAAAAGTTAGGTCTCCTCCAATTTTCTCCTTCAAGCTTTGCTGGAACTGGCTCTACAAAACACACCTCTGTGTGCATTAACCTGGAACGTGCTCCAAAACATGCACTTAAACCTAGCAATGAGTGGTTTTGAATAACCATGCAAACTATAGGATGGTTAAGGTTCCTCCAGCCCCCAACCGCCTAGCTCTCGGGCATATGCACCATGTGACCTCGCGCAATAATAAAAAGGGCTTAACGGTTATGAAACCGTGTCAACCATTGGAAACTGCGCACAAAAGTACAACCGCGCGTACACGCATTGTAATATGGTCAAATGTATACAACCATGGGTTATTAAACCCACACAAATGTTTAAACGGGCATAACCACCCACGCGCCCGGGTTAGGGTCATATAACAAATACATTTTAAAAACCCCGCGACCATAGGCTATACGCCATGTTGTAACCACATATATAAACCAAAGGTTTGCGGCTATATCCATACAAATTTTCCCGCGCATACATTACACGGCTAGCACCATGGCATGGTCGCATGTATTGACAATGGAACCACGGGTCGGGGCTTAGCCCCGGCCCGACCCCCCTCCATTCAATACAAAACATAAGTTTAAATATATATGCGAATATACATACAACAAGGAACAAGTACGGGTATGTTGGCTAGTGGAGTGTTTCAAAGTCTTTGGCATTCGGGGAGGTCCGGGGGTCGAACCCCACGGACTCCCCATATAAATTTTACATATATGCAACCATATAAACCAATCACACAGTGACACGTGGCGCCAATGGGTTGGGCCATGTGTCCGAACTTTATTGGCTGCAAATGACACGTGTCAACACTCTATTGGGCAACCACCATCCAATATAAATTCACCACATCATCAAACTACCACGTCACCATGATGGTACGACCCTCCATGTGGCCGTACGGACTGTATGGACAGGTACAGTCAGCATCCCAAATTTTTACCTGTTTGGCTTGGCGGACAGATCACGATATCTCCTCCATACAGACTCCGTTTGCGAAAATAAATATACCGCCGGAATCAGGAAGACGAGACAGACGCAATGGCACTGTTTTCGTCACAATGCGAGCACTTTGACAATTGAGGAAATTTTTGCCCCCTTGTCCAGATTTTGATAACACCTTCCCACTGAAAGGCTTTTGGACCCACAAAAACGTATCTGTATGCTTTCAAGTTATATCAAAATCTTTTGACAATCACCTGAATACCTTGACATGCCGTGCACTGCAACTGACTATGTCCTTCAACCACTGCTTTCTAGCTGCTGCTGACCCACTGCTTTCTTTGTGCTTGGAAGACTGCCAACCTTCCCACTGAGAATCAAGTCCCTCTTTGAACTGTTCAGCATCAACAAAATCAGCTCTCCAATGGCTGCAAAAACTTCCTGTGACATCTTGTCACAAGGCAAGAAAACATCAATCTTGAAAACAAATCTACAAAAAATGATGCCAACAAAATATTTTGTTCTTCAAACAAACTGTCGCATCCTGTACTTTATCAAAGCACATGGCATTTTCTAAATCAACTTTCAAGTCAATAAACACCATCGACAAAAAACAAGTCGAACAACACGATCGACACAACATAGTCGTTAGAAAATCATCAACACCAGTCGAGACTCATTCGAAACATCATATTGACCTTCCCATAAATGCACACATAACGTGGAAAAGTGCATTT
This sequence comes from Picea abies, assembly GCA_900067695.1. Lineage (NCBI taxonomy): Eukaryota > Viridiplantae > Streptophyta > Pinopsida > Pinales > Pinaceae > Picea > Picea abies. The sequence goes on from CBVK0100525975.1 coordinate 5,768, forward strand.
ACAATTAGAAAAATGCAAACCTCACTTGGTCAAGAAATCCAACCATTTCTTACCAAGCCAACTGAACGGTGACTTTTTCTGCTGGACATCGTCCTCTTGTGAATCATCCTAACTCACATCAATGATGGAATCTCCACTTCCATTCTTACCAATCTTCTTATTCAACTGCTTCTGAGGCCGTGGACGAATAGTTGGATACAACGTCCAACATTGGTCAACAAGATGACCCCGCTTCTGACAATGAGTGCAAACCTTTTGCATCATCCTTTCACACTATCTTCGCTTATAAAGTTTTCTGAAATTGGCCAATCTTTTCCAACACTTGGAAACATGATGGTTATAAAAACCACAATATGTACAAGGATTCTTTCTTCCAAATTTATCACGCTTAACATAATTAAATGAAACTGAATGATAAGCAAAAGTATACCTTGAACATTCACCTTTATCGCCTCTGTGAGGAGGTGAAGCTAAAGAGTTAAAAGCTCTCCTTTGAAGACCATCAATAGTGTTCTTGTCCTCATCACTGTCACAACTACATTTGCATTCATCTTGAACACAAGCCTTGCATGCTGAAGGGATCGAACTTTCACCTTTAAAGCCTTCTTGAAGAGGTGAACTTGAAACAAAGTTTATGCTTCGAACTTTTCCCTTTGTCTCCTTGACGTTGGAATTTGCTCCATCTTGCCATTCATATCCAAGACCACAATACCTAGGTCTTTCTTCAACAACAATAGGCTCAACAATGCCTTGTGCATGTTTACCCAAACCTTTACCTTCATAGCCCATTTTAAACAACAATTTGGACCCTATTCCTCTTGTGTGACTCTCAAAACCACCAAAACATTCATCTTTAAAGGAATTAGAAGATAAACTAACACTGCATACCTTATGTTCATGCATGTATTTGGTAAGGGTTTCCTTTGCCTCATGGAGTTGAATCTCCATCTCATGCAACCTTTGCAAAAGATGGTCTTTCTCCTGCTTCATGGCCATCAACTGTTCTTCAAGAACAATGTTATTATCATACATCCATTTCATCAAATATTTTATAGTTACCAACTCTTCTTTGGATAATGAAAATGTATGAGAACTATCACTACTTGAAGCTTTTGCCATCTTTGCAAGATTTTAACTTCAACACAAAAACTTTGCACAATACCAATAGCTAAATCTCAAGCTATCACTGGCAAACACATGAGCAAAACAAACTTATTCTCTAATACCACCTACTCTGATACCACCTGATCTGAAAATAGAAGGCTGACTTGTTATGCTATGCAAGCACCCCTACTTCATTAAAATAAACTTTACAGGACCTTGCTTCATGTGTATAAATATGCAATCTAAACTTATGTGTTAAGTTTATGCTTCTTCCTTTAAATGTGCATGTAACTGCTTGTAAATAATTATGTATGAGGATATGTTCTTTTGAATGGTTAAATATGTGCTTTAAATGAAAACACAACAACATAACTTCCAGCAAATAAACCATCAAACTCAGAACAATCACAACATGATAAAGGAGTTCACCCCCCTACGGGCTACATCTCCTTGAGCCTCCATAATGGACTTGGCTCTCTGGGATTAATTAGTGCTCTCTGGGATTAATTAGTAAAAAGTTCTTTTACAAGCTGCTTCTCAACTCCAATGGAAAAACAAACTATACCATTGAGATCAGAACACATAAAAACCCCAAAAATGACTAATCACACTCTAAAAACGGATCATGGCTCATTCGGGCATGACCTCTTCTACATGTGGCCATAAGCTTCCCTGAGATTCTCTTTGGAAAAAACACCTGTAAAAGTCCTCAAAAGCCTCTGAAACCTGTCCCAATGTCTTCAGAGCATAGAAATTATCCAAACATGATATTTAAATCACAGAAAACAGATATAGGCTCACCAAACCATGTCCTCCATCAAAGAGGTCTTCGAGCTCCCTAGAGCTTCCTGGAACTTCAATGGTGAAAAACTTGCTAAAGAAGTCTTCAAATGGCTATGAAAACAACACCAATTTATCCATCATCTCCAAAAACCCCTGGCTGGGTTTTTACGGCACCTCGATTGGCCAAACGATGAAGAAGATAGGCCTCCTCCATTTTTCTCCTTCAAGCTTTGCTGGAACTGGCTCTACAAAATGCACCTCTGTGTGCATTAACCTGGAACGTGCTCCAAAACGCGTGCTTAAACCCAGCACTGAGCAGTTCTGAATAACTGTGCAAACTATAGGATGGTTAGGGCACCTCCATCCCCCAACCGCCAAGCTCTTGGGCATATGCACCATGTGACCTCGCGCAATAATAAAAAGGGCTTAACGGTTATGAAACCATGTGAACCATTGGAAACTATGCACAAAAGTACAACCGCGCGTACACGCATTGTAATATGGTCAAATGTATACAACCATGGGTTATTAAACCCACGTAAATGTTTAAACGGGCTTAACCACCCATGCGCCTGGGTTAGGGCCATATAACAAATACACTTTAAAAACCCCGCGACCATAGGCTATACGCCATGTTGTAACCACATATATAAACCAAAGGTCCACGGCTATATCCATACAAATTTTCCCATGAATACATTACATGGCTAGCACCATGGCATGGTCGCATGTATTGACAATGGAACCACAGGTCGGGGCTTAGCCCCTGCCCGACCCCCCTCCATTCAATACAAAACATAAGTTTAAATATATATGCGAATATACATACAACAAGGAACAAGTACGGGTATGTTGGCTAGCGGAGTGTTTCAAAGGCTTTGGCATTGGGGGAGGTCCGGGGGTCGAACCCTGCGGACTCCCCATATAAATTTTACATATATGCAATCATATAAACCAATAACACAGTGACACGTGGCGCCAATGGGTTGGGCCATGTGTCTGAACTTTATTGGCTGCAAATGACACATGTCAACACTCCATTGGGCAACCACCATCTAATATAAATTCACCACGTCATCCAACTTCCATGTCACCATGATGGTACGGCCCTCCACGTGGCCATACGGACTGTATAGACAGGTACAGTCAGCATCGCAAATTTTTACCTATTTGGCTTGGCGAACAGATCGTGATATCTCCTCCATACAGACTCCGTTTGCGAAAAGGAAGAGGAGACGGACGCAATGGAACTGTTTTCATTGCAATCCGAGCACTTTGAAAATTGAGCAAATTTTTGGCCCCTGGTCCAGATTTTGATCAACTAGGAGCGACAGACAAGATTTGTTCCAAGCTTCAAAACTTCAGAATATTTCGACTCTTGTGCAACCTTTGCATGAAATACGCTGAATATGAAAAGTTTGAAGGACTTCGATAGTTAAACCCTATGCACTTTTTCTCGATCTTATGACTATTGTTTCTCTCACCCAGATCTAAAGGTTGAAAAATAATCGCCTCTTCTATGTGCTCCTCATTCTTTATGTGCTTGATTTAAGGGCTCAAATCCTCTACTATGGTTTAAATTGTAGGTTAATGTTTATCTAGTTCAAGAGATCCACGATGCTGTGAGGAAAGACTGAGACAATCGCTCACGAAGATTCTAAGGGGTGCATAATAAGGCATGGTCCTTATTCCTTAGAGGCCCTTAGTATCTCACAAGGTCTCCTAAATGGAGTATTGACTCCAAGGGTTGGACAATTACCAAAACTAGTTAAAGGTGAGTGGCACCCTTGGAGCACATAGTCTGTCTTGAAGGCCACATCGCATAATTAAAATTTGAATCAAAGGCGAGTGGTACTATTGGATAACATAGTGCTTCTTGAAGGGCATGTTGTGATATAAAAAAAATAAGTCAATGAATCTAGGTGGCATAGAAAACTTGAGCGATTGTTAGACCTTAAAATCTTGAGCACCTGCTGAATAAATTAATTGATGAATTAATTAACTAAAGAATGAATTTATTAAGAATAATCCCTAATGGTCTAGGCATTTGCAAATAAATATTTAACTAATCCTAAGTCTAAGTGAGTGAGAAGACTAAAAATAACTTTTTAAATTAATTGATGAGTGGATGAATTAAATAAAATTAAGAATTAATGAAAATAAAAATAAACCCTAAGGAGTGATTAATACACTTATGCATGTAAGTACTAAATTAGAATTTAATTGAGAATGGAATAAAGCATAAGTATGTGCAAGCATAGAAAGGTATCTAGCCTAGTCTAACTAAATAACTTTCCTAATTTAAACACAACTCAGTTTTATAAAGGCGTCACTCATTAAAAGGGAAATACATGGAATAAAGGGACAACTGGAAGTGATTTTAAGAGCACTTTAACTGGGTGAGGGAAATTGACATTTAATTTAATTTAATTATGGATTTATAAGTGCAACTAGGGAACAAGTGACAAGTGTTTGAAGGAAATAATTCCTAATTAAATGATTTAAAAATGAATTAAATGGGCAAATGGCAAGTTGTTACTAAGAAAAATTCTATAAAGGAAATGGCTGAGAAGAGGAATGGACCATGACTAATATGAGTAAGGTTATGTTGCAGAAATTCTGATTGATTTTATTGTGAGAGTTTGGATACTCAACTAGAGAAAGAGAGTGGTAGCTCTACCTTGCAAGTCGAGCTAGGAGCTAGAGGATTACGGTTATGTTTTTGTGTGGCCCCTTTCTAGCTCGGGGGGCTAAGTGGGAAGAATATTACCCATAGAGTTCGCTGGGAGGTACCGATGAAGTCTCAATGCTTATCAAGTGAACGAGAGAAGGGAATGCTAGTCCCCAAGGATCGTCATCAAGCCTATCTTCGTTGGTCACAATATTTTATTTTGAGTTGCAATGTAATAATCTTTTATTGTATTTTCATTGAGTTGAAATGTATTAGGAATTTATTGTATATACACATTTTTGGGGGGTAATCACCGTGTTGTTGATTTCTGGATTGAAATTTCATTAAGGATTTACCTCTGCGTTGATGGCGAGATTGCAACCCAACATTTCAATTCCTTGCTCAATTTTTTTTATGCATACATTGCTCAATGATTTTATACACCATGGCTCAACAATTTTCTCTTCTTTATGCTCAACGATTTTATCCACCATTTCTCAGCGATTTTTTATGCTTTATGCTTGACAATTTTATACCCCATTGCTCAATGATTTTCTATGCTTATGTTCAACGATTTTATACACCATTGATAAACGATTTTTTATGCTTTCTGCTCGGCGATTTTATAACCCATTTCTCAACGATTTTCTATGCTTATGTTCATCGATTTTATACACCATTGATAAACGACTTTATATGATTTATGCTCTGCTATTTTATACCCCATTGCTCAACGATTTTATTCACCATTGCTCAGCAATTTTCTATGCTTTATGCTCGACAATTTAATACCCCATTACTCAGCGATTTTCTCTGCTTATGTTCAACGATTTTATACACCATTGTTGTACGTTTTTACCATGCATTCTCTATGTTTTTGAAGGATGTATCACCCAACAGACAATACATAACGATCCCCTTCATTTTCACCATGCATGGATCTGTGTTTCTGAAGAATTTTTCACCCAGCAACAATACATAAAGACCCCTGCGATTTTACCACTTTCCAGTCAACGATTTTTTCGTATATTAATCAACGATTTATTATCCTTTTCTAGAGATGTTATACATCATCAATCTATGTGATTTTCCACTTATTTAATCAACGATTTTGCAATTAAATCAAGTTGTGTGAGTATGGGAAACCTCCATTTGTTTAACTGGCCAACTCAGCGTTTCTATGCCAGCTAATTAACTTTGTTATCTGGGGTAATTGATATCTTATATATTTAGTATTATTATCTGTTTTTGTTTTATGTTTATTAATTATTCAATTAAATGTTTGATATACGATACCTATGCCCAATTAGAAGTTTATTAAATGTTCAACTAAATGTTTGATGTCTGATATCTGATATGTTTTATTATGTCTCACTTGTCGTTTTAAAAAAAAGGGGCTTAGGTCTGCCGGAATAAATATAAGGAACAAACTATAGATTTCTGTTGGAGCTGGAAATAAGGTTGAAGTGTGATAAATTGAGTAATTAAATTTACTTGTGTTCCTCTATTAACGTTGAAGTGTGACCACTTAAGTAATTATACCATTCATGCACCATGAATAACGTAGATGTATGACGATATGTGTAATTAATTTACTCTTGCTTCCATTAAATTGATGTATGATTGATTGAGTAGATAGATTTGTCGCGCCATGAAATAAATTGATGGTTTACTCTTGCGCAATGAATAATTAATGATGGATGAATGATTAAAGCTATTAATTTTCTCGTGCCATTAATTTAATATTGATGTATGACTAGTTAAGTTGTTAAACTCCTTGCGCCATGAAAATAAGGTTGAGAATACTCTTGCACCATTTATTATGTTGAGATATGATTATTTAAAGTTTATTTATTGTTGTGTCATTTAATGTTGATGTGTAAATGATTAAGTAAGTGGATATAATGCGCCTTGAAATAATGTCGACGTAAAAATGACTTAGTAATTAGATGATCTTGCGACTTGAAATTAAATGTTGATGTATGAATTCCTAACTGGATAGATTAATTGTGTGCATTGAATGGTGTTGGTTTATGTTTGATTCGAAATTTGGATCACGCACACACACATAGATAATGTTGATTATTGATGAATTAAATGGTTGAATAATCATGCGCCTTGAAGTAAAGTACATGTATGATTTTGCGCCTCGAAAATAAAATAAATTTGAATGCATTGCGCGTTAACTTGTGTCATTGTATGATTGATATAGTAACTAGTTTTCTCTTGTGCCATTAATTAAGTTGACATGTGATTGTTTTAGAGTTTGTCGCATGCAGTGAATATTTAATGTTGATGAATGATTATTGGAATTTGATATCATGTGCACCACAAATTAAATGTTGATGTATGATTGATAGATATGATGATTACCCTTACGGCTTGATTAATTGATGATTAGGATTGATTGATTGATCTAGTTGATGTTGGACTTGATTGTTAGTGTTATGTAAACACCTCTTTGCTCCTCAGAACATTCGCCATCCATGAGACCTTAAATGGTCAAAATCTATTGGATCATGGTATTGAGAATTACTTATGTTTCTTAGAGGTACTAACCTTACATGATAGGTTGGGTGAGTAGTCATTTAATATTCATTATTTGGTTGATCATTGTTTATAAATTGTTTCAATATGATTTTGATGTGCTAAGTGGTGACACTATTTATGTTTACGTGTCGCTATCCTTTTTGTTGATGCATTGAATGCATCTTTATTTATTTCAATGATGAGTAGTTGGTAATGCTTTTACTTATGATGTTTTTGATTTTGCATTGCTATGATTTATATTGTTGGCGTTAATTTCCTAATGCAATTTTTTTTTTTTACTTTTTTACTTCGCTTTCGTAGTAGTAATGGAGGGGCCATTACATCAATATCAACATCATCAAGTTTTTAATGCGGCACCAAGGAACTAATTCATTCCAAATGTCTATATTAGGAAGTTTGATGGTAAAGATACTGTAACATGGATATTCCAAATGGAGCAATTCGTTGATATACACCAAACACCAAGATTAAAAAAGATACCTATTGCATCTTTGTATTTAAAAAATGATCAATTTGTTTGGTATCAATGGCTCTGTGAAAGAAAAAAGTATAATAATATCTCTTGGTACATTTTTACAGATGAATTGATATCATATTATGGGGATATTAAGATAAATACATTCTTTAGTCAATTGATAAATATTCATCAAAAAGGTATAATTACATAACATATTCAATAATTCCAAAAGCTCAGTATGAGATTAAAGAGCATTCATGAGGATAAATTGTTAGATCTCTTTATGGGAACTTTAAAGGAGAACATTAAATATGAGGCGTGTCACGTTAAACCTAAATATTTAGAGCAATTTTGCAATATGACAAGGAAAATGGAAAAACAAAATATGTCTATTAAAAGGGTGGCCGCTAACAACTATAGAGAGAACCATGTTCTCTCTCCTAAATTAACAAGGTTAACACCTCAACAAATGGATGAAAGAGGAGAAAATGGATTGTGTTTCAATTAGGACAATAAGTACAATAAAGGGCATAAATGTGGTGAGAAACAATTACTCTACATTGACTATAAGAGAAATAAGATCAAGAATTGGAACCATCATAAGATATAGATATAGAAGAGACTACTGCAATAATATCTTGTCATGCATTAACTAACATCAGTGCCCCAAAAACCTTGTACATTCTTTCCCTACTCTTATCTCAAATCAATCGCTCAACATTCTTTCCCTATTCTTATCTCAAATCAGTCGCTCAACATTCTTTCCCTATTCTTATCTCAGATCAATCTTTCATTAAATCATAATGGGGAAAGAAGACATTTCCAAAACATCCTTTAGAAAACATGAAGGCTATTTTGAGTTTTTGGTTATGTCATTTGGACTTACTAATGTATCTTCAACATTTCAAATCTTGATTAATTCTATTTTGAATCCATTCCTTAGAAAAATTATGTTAGTATTTTTTGATGACATACTAATATACAAGAAATATCGGGAAGAGAATGTAAAACATGATGACAAAGTATTGAAACTATTGGAAGAGAAACAAATTTATGAAAATCCTTCCAAGTGTTACTTTAGGGTTCAAGAAGTGGAATATTTGGATCATATTGTACTCATGAAGGTGTAAAAATGTACCCTAACAAAATTAAAAATACGAGGGAATGACCTATCCCCAAATCCTTTAAGAAACTTAGAGGATTCTAAGGATTGGGAGCCTATTAATGCAAGTTTTTCAAGAACTATGGTCAAATAAGAACACCTTTAACACGATTATTAAAGAAGGAAACAATTTATTGGACTCAATAAACAACCAAATATTTTGAAAAACTTAAGGAGGCTATGTGTACAACTCTTGTCCTGGCCACACCTGACTTCACAAAAACATTTATTGTGGAGTGTGATGCCTCAAAAATGGCATTGGTCTAGTTTTAATGAAATAAGGAAGGACCCTTCCCTTTGAAATAACTCAACCTAAAGGAAAAAACTCACTCAAACCCATTATGTAAATGAAATGTTGGTTGTAATACATGTAATTAAGAAACAACATCCTTACCTAATAAGAAGACACTTCAAAGTAAAAACAAATCACAATAGTTTGAAGTACTTCTTATAGAAACAATTATCTCTAAAAGATAAACAAAAATGGGTTACAAATTTGTTAGGTTATGACTTTGAAATTATCTACAAAAAAGGAAAACATAATGTCATGGTAGATTCCATTTCAAGTAAAGAAGAAGAAATAGAAGGTTCACTATGTGTTATTTCTATTTTGAAATTTGATTGGGTGGAAAAAGCAAGGATAGAATGGAAGCAAGATCAAGAGGTGTGCAAGATCATTCAATAACTACAAGAGGACCCTAGATCATTAGACAATTGTGTATGGAAGAATGATTTTATGTAAAATTACGCTCTCTCACACACCAGATTGAGATTATTCTTTGAGGGAACTTGCGTGCAAGTGATCCAGTTCATTATATGACTGGTTGTTTTGATTATGATTATGAAATGTTGAGGATATGATGATATATTATCTTGTTATATTGATATCGAAGGGTTTTATTGACTAGTTTTCTTAAGTGTGCATGATGATGGAATCAATGGATCCCCTTGGACTTCAGATCGAGTGACGGAGTGGACTATTATGGTTTATTTTTTATTTTTCTTATATTACATATGTGACATATGACTAGACATTATGATGTTGATTGCTATCACTGACACGTTTTATTGATGGATTCAGGATGACAATAGCTTTCCGAGCAAACTCACATTTGGAGTAAAGGGGTCACACACGACAACTAGAGACATTGAGGGACAGGTGTGGCAACAACCCTGCCACAACCATCATGGCTCAAACTATAGAATCCTTGTGGCTCGAACTGTAGGTTAACGATTACCTAGTTCGAGAACACCCACGATGTCTTGAGGGAAGAATATGAACTTTCTCATGATGATTCTAAGGGGCACATAATAAGGCAGGGTCCTTATTCCTTAGTGGCCCTTAGTCTCCCACAAGGTCACCTAATGAGATATTGACTCCAGGGGTTTGAGATCTACCAAATTTAGTTAGGAGGCGAGTGTCACCCTTGGAGGATGTAGTGTGTCCTGAAGGGAACATTATGCATATAAAACATGAATGAAGGCAAGTCGCACCCTTGGACCATGTAGTGTGTCTTGAAGGGAACGTCATGATTTTAACCTGAGTAAAGTTAATAAACCTAGTACCTATAAAACTATGCCTTCTTAGGACCTAGTTAGCCTTAAACTGAATGAGGGTATGAGTAAATTTTAATAAAAAATTCCCCCGTTAATAATTGTCGCAAAACCTAGTGAATTTAAAACTTAGGTCTATGTAGAACATGTGAACAAAAAAAAAAAACTAATTGGACCTTTAACAAGGAGGGGGTAGAGAAAATTTATACATTAATTATTAAAGTAAAAATTTTAATGGAGGATTAAATTATTAAAAGGATAATTTGTTGTTTATATCTAATCTTACTAAATCTGAACTAAGCAAAAAAGGGGAAACTAAAGAAAAAAGGAAATTTCTAACATAGTAGGGAATCTAGTCTTTGGAACCTTCTAATTATGAACTCAACTAGGTTTTAAGAAAGGTGTCAATCATTTAACAAATGTAATGGAATAAAGGAACACCGAGCAATGTTTTTTGGAACACTTTTAGGTGGATGAGGGAAATAGTTAAATTTAATTAATTAATAAATTGATTTTTTGGTGCAACTAAGGGATCGTGTGACATGTGTACAGGGGAGGTTTATCCTAATTAAATTTAACAAAAATAATATCATGAGGGTTTGGGAAAATAATCACTAAGAAAAATATATAAAAAGGATGGCGGAGGAGGAGTATGGATCACGTTTGGTATGCGTAAGGTTACACTGTCAGAATTTATCTTGACTAAAAACTTTTAGTGGGATATTGGATAACCAACTCAGATAACGAGTGGTAGCTCAACCTTGTGAGGCGAGATGAGAGATAACATTCTCTGGTATTGTGTGCATGGCCCCTTTGCAGCTCGGGGGGATCAGAGGGAAGAAGACTACCCCTAGGGATGGATGGGAGGTATCGGTGAGGTCTCGACGGTTGTAAAGAAGGACTTGGATGGAGAACAAGAAGGACTTGGATAGAGCACAAGTGTGGGAAAACCACTTCTAGTGATTCTCTAGTGGATACGGTACGCATGTGTACATTTTGTAATTAAAAGGTAGTTAGTTTTATGTGCAAGAATATTGATCATGGTGAATGCACGCTTGTTTGTATACTCTGGTGGGGTTAAGGGTGTAAGCCTGAGTTCAAATTGTAGAACCTTTTCATCGTTGTTTCCACGACCATGAACATCACTATACATGTGTTGTTTATAAGATTTTGATCTATATGCTATTTGTGTGTTTTTTATCGATATGGCTTCATGTTTCTCCTAGATAAGTTTCCATTTGCATAATATTTTTTTTTTGAAGCGCTGCAACAAATGACCATTGAATTTATTCTCCTAAATTTATTTTATGTGGTTGTGCTGCAACAAAAATATCTTGAACACTATTTCACTGTGTTATTTTTATATTGGTTGTACTGCAATAAAACATATTATTAAACATTATTTGATGTGTGTTATTATTTTAGTGGAGCTACAAATAAAAAAATATATATTATTGATTATTGATCCACTATGTTATTTATCCCCGTGGCGCAGAATTGAAATTGTTGTTGACTACTTTTTACTTGTGTTTTGTTTACCATTGTTGTTAATGATGTTTTCCTGATTAATAACTAGCTTCGACTGCTCCTATAATAGTACAAGAGTTGAACCTTATATTTAGTGCATATCCTTACGCATGATCTTAGTCTGTTGCATTCGATCGGAGCCTTTTCCCTGTTCCTCCCGAAACATAGCCAGTCATGAGGGATCCATCTTGCTGGTTCTTCTAGATAAATTTTAATTTCCAAATCCAAGTCAAACTTTTACTACATCGGTGTTAATAGAATGTATCTTTTGGACAAGTCCATCTTTACTGATTTTGTATTCCACCAAAAGTAGAATGATGGGTTCATTTTTCCTTGTTGTAAACAATGTTATCACAATTTGCGATATCATGGTACTTGAGTTTGTCTTATGAGACTACATAACCATCTGGTTTGCATAATATAGAAGGAGCCATTGCCATGATTTTTATCTACCACCCTACACACACAAAACATATTCATGAGGCATATTCAATCGTGAGAAGAGAGAGCCATCGCCACAATTTTTTATCTTCCCCTGCGCACACAAAAACTATTCATGAGGCTTTTTCACTCACAAGTAAAGAGAGATCGATCGCCACAATTTGTATCTTCCCCTGCACACACAAAACCAATTTATTGAGGCCTGTACACTTGCAAGCAGAGAGAACCCTCAACCTCTTTGTTTTTCCTCTCCATGCCAAACTTGTGATGCCTAGGCCCGCGGGATAAAAAATGGAAAAAATCATTGATGACTGCTCTCTCTCTGCAAACCAGTGAATGGCATGATGTGCATTAACCCCACTTGGAGAATCATTGTTGTCTCAACGAATATTTCACTACTCTCCCTTCCAACCTATGATATTTTAGTTTGTCCTCACTGGGACTGAGTGCCCTGGAATTTTCCTTGTTGCTACTTTCCTGTGAAATGCCCCGGGTTCTCTTCCTGCAACATCGATATTAATTATGATGCATGATCTTCCTTGCAGTCGAACTTCAATGATAATTGTAATGAACAATGTTGATTTTTAATAAAGTAAAGTTAATGAGGCTTAAAGCGATCATAATGCAAGGTTCTTACTCATATCTGACAGATTAAATATTAAATCGATGCATAACCTGGATGATATAACATTTAATTGATGAAAAAAGTTCATTGGCTATAGGATGTAAGGTTTATGAGGATGCTTATAGTTTAATGTCTTGTGCCACAATGATTTATACATATGGTTGATTTCTTGTATATATATATATATATATATATATATATATAAATTAATGAGGAATTTCATGATTTATCTCATGTTACACATTATTTTGGTCACCCCAGTGATCCATTGAAAAACATGTGTTCATGTTCCCAAAAAGGAATCTTCTTCCATGAGGGAGGTGACTGGCTTTCTCTTCTTAAAAACCCTATGAAATTTTTTTGTCGTAGGCTGCACTATACACAAAGTGGGACGATGCTTGATCATTGCTCCCTACCCTAAAGCTGGACTACGATGTCTCTACAGGATGCTCTATAGCTAGGGTGTGATGATGTCAAAATACTAAGAAAAGGTCAAGTTTCACAAAATTTCTAGAAGGAGATATTCCAGAAGATGAGGTGGCATCCGAATGGTGTGATCTCCTAATCTCCTCAACCATGTCTCTTTCCCCTATATAAGGAGGGATCTCTAATGGAAAAGGTTAATAAGTAAGGTTAAGTTTGAATAGGATAAGAATTGGATGAGGAATTCTACTTTAGTTCATACTTGAGAGCTTCATTTGAATTCATCAAGTCATTGTGGATCTTCTTCATTCAAGATTGGAGAAAGTGTCATTGAAAAACATGTGTTCATGTTCCCAAAAAGGAATCTTCTTCCATGAGGGAGGTGACTGGCTTTCTCTTCTTAAAAACCCTATGAAATTTTTTTGTCGTAGGCTGCACTATACACAAAGTGGGACGATGCTTGATCATTGCTCCCTACCCTAAAGCTGGACTACGATGTCTCTACAGGATGCTCTATAGCTAGGGTGTGATGATGTCAAAATACTAAGAAAAGGTCAAGTTTCACAAAATTTCTAGAAGGAGATATTCCAGAAGATGAGGTGGCATCCGAATGGTGTGATCTCCTAATCTCCTCAACCATGTCTCTTTCCCCTATATAAGGAGGGATCTCTAATGGAAAAGGTTAATAAGTAAGGTTAAGTTTGAATAGGATAAGAATTGGATGAGGAATTCTACTTTAGTTCATACTTGAGAGCTTCATTTGAATTCATCAAGTCATTGTGGATCTTCTTCATTCAAGATTGGAGAAAGTGTGTGTGTTGGAGCAAAGGGTCATCGAAAGGGGACCTTGCGACATCAAGGATTTGGTTGTAATATCCACTTTGATTTTAATATAATTCAGTGATATGTTTCTTTCCCATAAAACTTGTTTTGTTTTATTGTATGATTGCTTGATCACATACATAGGTTCTCATTGAGTTCATTATATTACATTCAATTTGGTTGGCTTGTATTCCCTTGCAGATTCAATATCACAGGAGCACCGGAGAGAGGATAGGATGATGATGGAAGGAGGGAGAGATATTTAAATGGTATGTTGCATATCTCTTGTTAAATAGTGAACTCAATAGTTAGATCTTAGGGAAAGCATCATATTTTGTTTTGTTTTGTTCTAGATCTAGGTGGATCTAAGGAGATCTGTTTATGTCCACATTTACTGATTAATCCCATAAACAAAATGGTGACCATACTATGGATATGACTTCCTTTTGATTTTTTGCTTCCCATTTTTTTATCCTACCTTCCTTTGATTGAATTCACTCTCTATTATGACTCCATCATTACGACTACATGTGATGAAACACAAAAGATTTTTTTTTTTTAAAGTAGGACAACAACTACAACAGTTAGACAATGGAACTTGATGAAAAAATCAAATCACATAGATGAGGAAACGATAATCAATGACTCAGACACTAGCACATCAGGCAACTGGATGAAATATGTGATAATTAATAGACAGATAAAAACGACTACCCACCCGACACAAGCAAGACAACCAGTATCTATAAACCTCGACGATGCACAACCAATGCAGTGAGGCATTACAAAATCAAGTACCAATATCAATTAAAACTAAAAACACCCACATAGGGAACCACAGACTTCAACTAGGTTAACATTCTCCTCTATCCATTAGGGTGCACAATGATCCCCTCATCAGGAATCAGGCCGTCACCAGGTGATAGGCATGACAGTAACTAATGAGAAACATGAAACATCTAGACCAATAACCCAGAAGGATTTATCATGCTAGGAGACCGAATGCACTATCGAACCACAAGACGACTAACCCAAGCCCCCAATCAAGAAGTCCACAAGACGCGAAGAAACCTTAATACTATAACATTCATACAACACATTAAATTCTTTCCACAACAAATTCTATTGCAACATACATCACCTTGTACACCTTAAAATAATTGTTATCAAAACAATTAGCTTAGTGTAACTATTTTCCAACTCCAATATCAGATGAGTAATTTCCTAAGGAGTAATTTGTTATCTTTCAACTGAAACAAATAGGAAACGTGCCTTTTAAAACAATATAAAACCCCCCTTTTTTTTAAACTGATAATGATATCTTTTAAAATGAAACATTATATAAGATTGTTGTCTACTAGATCATTTCTATCATCATATCAAGGGCTTTCTAACATATCAAT
The DNA here is from genome assembly GCA_900067695.1 of Picea abies. Lineage (NCBI taxonomy): Eukaryota > Viridiplantae > Streptophyta > Pinopsida > Pinales > Pinaceae > Picea > Picea abies. Next base: position 21,290 of record CBVK0100525975.1, read on the forward strand.
ATCAATATAAAAATGTTGTACAACATATAAACGATGTCACAATATATAAACACTAACTATATGTACGTAAATCACTGTGAAGGATATGGAAATTATAATATCACAAGGAATATATAGTGGGATATAATGCATTCATTATATTGATATTATTATAATCGTTATCATTATATCAACACTGGATATATCGCAATCATTAAATCACTATCATTATAAATTTAGAAAGGGATGTATTGCAATCATTAAATTGATATCAATATATGAATTTGTTCTCTTTTAAGTATAAACTTGTTGTCTTTTAAATGTATTTTTTGAATTAATTCGAAACATTGTTGCTGTCTATTTGAGGTATGGTATCATAGTCTAGTAAATACCTACAAAAGTTTATTTAACAGGTTATTCAAAAACATAGATCTTATTATTCCTATCCCCAAAAATGTTGACATTAAAATAAGGATGATATCTAACATATTCAACCATTCACCTAAAAGAAAACACTGACATTACACATACAATGTTGTCTTTCATAACTGTACATTTAAGGTCATCGCTAACTAATAGATAAAAGAAAAGTATATGATGAATTACTTGTTTTCTAAATACATGCTGAAAACGTAGTTTAAATATGTTGAAAATATAGTCTTTATATATGTTGAAATGCAGTCCACATATGTACTGAAAACATAGTCTATTAAATCGCTATCAAAGGTATAAAAAAACACAGTATATTTTATCTAGGGACACAAAAATTATAGGTGTGAATCACAGAGTAACTACATGATAAATATGGCTTAAATATATGTATGAATTCGGTGTCTATTATATATGGACTTTAACTCTACAATTAAATCTCTGCCAATATCTATTAAATTAGTTATCGTAGGATATATATATATAATCACATCTATGGTTTGAATATAAAACAGAAGGATTGAACACAAAAACCCTGGGAAAACAATAGAAATGTAGAGACATCATAAAAAATCCCTCATGCAATGAAGATATACTATCATAAACACAGTAAAAAATTAATTAAGATTATTGTCAACACGCAGTCATACAATTAAGCACACGATGATAAAAATTCATTTCCAAAAAGTTCGTTGGTCAACTACTGGGTATGAATGGAGTGAATCGCTTGGTGAAAACACCAATAAAAATCACTTGGGTGAAAAAGGATTGGTAAAACGAATTGGTAAAATAAATATTTTGTAAAAGAAAATGGGTAAAAAAAATATGAGTTGGTAAAAACAAATTGGAAAAAATCGAATTGACAAATCATTGTCAAGATAATTCGATGTCCAATGCCAAGAAAAACACCCAGGGGCACTTCTTGTGTTGGGAAAATCACCAGGTAATTCATGGTTTAATTACAGTTCAAAATAGCATTTAAACTCTGTAACAATTCCATCTTTGTGAGGAGAATTCGCTATGTATATTGCAGTGTTTAGAGCATAAAAAATTAGTAGTCCGAAAATGGTTAGAGCATAAAAATTTGTTGTGTTTTATCGTTGAGAAACACCCAGACATTTAAAAATGCCCAGACATTTGAGAACAAAATTCCCATACACACATTCCATATAAAGCGCATTCCTTAATAAACATTCAATTCATTGTCAACAAATATTCAATCGCAGACATGCTAAATTCGCAAACACAACATAAAAAGGCGTAGAAAATAACATATTAAAATGTTGAGATTTATTGATCAAGGAATTGGGATTCATCAATCAAAATGCAAAGTTTTACCATCCAAAATGCAGAAGAAATAAATCACAGGAAAGAGCCAAGACAATCATTCATCCATGAATCAATCAACTACATGGATAAGTAATGGATAGATAGCTGGGAAAAATTGTGTCCTTCACTCATCATCCAGGCATAGAAAAGTAAGTCTTTAGAATCTATAGGTCTATAAACAATGAAATGACGATCATCGATTCGGCTCCTTCACGAATGCTTAGGCATGGAATGATGACCTAGGGATAAGGGTAGAAGATAAAGAACAACTCTTCAAATAATCAATAAAACCCACAAAGATAAGTATTGGAATCAGAAATTGGGTTCACCAAGGGAAATCCTTTCAGAAACTAGCAATCAGGGGGATTACAATACCGTAGGAAAGTAGGTGCAAGACATCGCATGGAAATTAAATCTTAAACAAGTACTGATAAATAACATGATTAATTTTATTTTATTGCGAGTAACAATTAAACTGACGTATCTTAGCCAAACATGATTGTTCAGTAGTTTCTATCCCCTGTGTGCTCCATCCATCCTCCACTTGCTAATCGATGTGACCTCACCGGTACCTCACAACCAATGCTAGGGGTACTCTTCCTCCCCCTGAGCCCCTTGAGCTGCAAAGGGGCCACACACACTATACCAGAGAACAACTAGCACCCAAATCACCATGCAAGGTCGAGTAATGACTCATGACCCAAGCTGGGTATCCCAACTCCCACAAGATAAGTCAGTGAAGACAAACATTCAACAATGTAACATTACGCATAAAGATGATATCCATACTCCTCCTCATCCTTCCTTTTTATAGAGTTTTTTTAGTGATTTCTTTCCCAAATTCCCATTTAATTTCTTTTTTCATTAATTTATTCAGAAAAAGCCTCCCCCATACACATGTCACCCATCCCCCTAATTGCACCAAAAAATCAATTTCATTAATTATTTAATTATTCCTATTTCCCTCACCCACCTAAAATCATTCCTAAAAGCGCTCCTCGGTGTCCCAAAATTCCCTTACAAATCTTAATGACTTACGCCTTTACTAAATTCCTAGTTGAGTTCATAATTAGAAAGTTCTTAAAGGGAAGATTCCTTACTAAGTTAGACATTTGGCTTTTTCCATTTGTTTCCCTTTTTCTTTATGTTTCCCCCTTTTCCCTTAGTTTCCTTTTTCTTTTAATTTTCCCCCTTTTCCCTTTTTAACTAAAACTAAAATTTTCAAGTGTAGAAAAACCACCCCTTTCCCCTTTTTCTCTTTAATTAATAACATTTAATTAACATATGTAGATAAAAGAATCATTTCCCTTTTAAAATTTTAATCCCCCAACATAATTTGATTTTAATAAATTAATTGAATTTCTTACCCCCTTCTCATTACATGTTTAATTATGATTATTATTTTTGACCATGAGTGTCACTTAAACCTAGATTTTAATTTCCTAGGATAGGCAACATTTTTATTAGGGAATTTTTTTTTAAATCTTACTTATCACCTCATACATTTTAAGGCCGACTAGGTTTATTCACTTACCCACTGAAATCATGATGTTCCCTTCAGGACACACTATGTGCTCCAAGGGTGCCCCTCACCTTTTTTTTTTTTCCTTGAGCAATGTGCCCTTCAGGATGCACTACGTGCTCCAACGGTGCCATTTGCATTTTTTTGTTTTCCTTGCGCAACATACCCTTCAAGATGCACTATGTGCTCCAAGGGTGCCACTTGTCTTTCTCCATTTTCCTTCTGTGACATGCCCTTCAGGATGCACTACATGCTCCAAGGGTTCCACTCGCCTCTTGATTGACTTGGTAGACATCAAAAACCCCTAGAATCAATGCTCTGCTAGGTGATCTTGTAGGAGACTAACGGCCTCTATGTAATAACTCTCTTTTCTTATTGCGTTCCCTTTAGAATCATCATGATCAACTGTCGCAGTCTTCCCTCATGACATCATGGGTCTTCTCGAACTAGGTAATTGTTAACCTATAGTTCGATCCACAATGGGAGTGCTAGTAGGCTGTGGCGGGGCTTTTGTCCACACCTCTCCCTCAAATTTTTTGGTGGTCATGCGTGACCCCTCTACCCCATCTATGAGTCTTCTCTACAAGCTATCGTCAGCCTACATCATCAACAAATCATGTTAGAAATAATAATCAATCATTATAAAATCTAATCAAATGTACATATGTCATTTCAACAACAATGAAACCCCAATAGTCCACTCCCTGACTCGATCTAAAGTCCAATGGGTTTCATCAATGCCTCTGCATCCTCAAGGTCCAAGGTCCCGCACATGTAGGAGAACCCAGTCAATAGCACCTATCTATGTAAATACACAAAATAACATATCATCATATCCATAATGCATGATAATCATAATCAAACGACCAATACTATATTAATCTGGATAACTTGCAAGCAAGTTTCCTCAAAGAATAATTTTGCTCAGTGCACACAAGAGTTGCATGTTACATACACTCCCTCTTGGACTAAAATTTGTCCCAAATTTTCATAGTATATAAGTGTTGAAATCCAGTGTATCATAGTATCATAAGTCTACCTATCAATTGATGCATATCATATGCATCCTCCTAGGTCGTCGAGTGCGGACTATAGTTGTCCCACTAGACCTTGACTTGATCTATTGTTCGAAGTCGTAGTTGTCAAATGCGATGGTACGAAATATGGATCGGCTCTGTCATAACATCACCCTCATCCGATACCTGGAAGGTACTCAAGTCCAGCATGTGTAGGATCACTAACATAATGTCTCAAACAAAGACATGAAAGACATCATGCATACACCTCAAGGATTAGGCAAGGCTAGTCAAAATCCATGACCCTCTCTTTTCCACAATCTCATAGGATCCCACCAACCTAGGAGATAGTTTAGCACCCTTTTCAAACTTGATTGAACTCTTATGCATTTTCTCCCACAAGAATACTTGATTGCCAACATTGTAACGATGGTCAACATGATGCATAGCGACATAACTCTACTGTCGATCCTGCACTTCCTTCATCCTTTGTCTTATATTTTGCATTGATTGTCCATTTCTTGGATCACTTCCAGTCCCACCAGGACCCTATCCTCAAGTTGATCCCAACTCAAGGCATCTGACATGGTCGCCTGTAAAGAAAATTAGAAGGTGCCATCTTAATGTTACTTTTATAACTATTGTTATACACAAATTATACCAGTGGCAAGAACTCCTCCCAATGTTTTTTTTGGTCCATAAGGTACATACACAACATATCCTCCAAGATTTGGTTTGTTTGCTTGGTCTTCCCATCTGTCTCTGGGGGATACGCGGTACTAAAGTTAAGTTGGGTTCCCAAGGCCTCTTGGAAACTAGTCAAAATCATCTTGTAAACAACCATCCTCTATCAAATATAATCCTCTTAGGAATGCCATGCCCTCACAATCTCACAGAGTACACTCTAGCTAAGTCAGGTGCTTGATACATCATACGCACATGAATAAAATGAACATTCTTCATCAGAGTGTCGACTACCACAAATTGAGTCATGTATCCCCATTGTCAATGGAAATCTGACAATGATATACCTAGAAATACCCTCCCATTTCAATTCAAGAATAGTGTGGTTGTAGTAATCCCGACGGATTTCTATGTTCACCCTTTACCTACTGACATTCTAGACATCTTGCCATGTAGTTGAGTATGTTTTCCTTCATTCCTTTCCAGAAGAATAAGGGTTCAAGGTTTTCCCTCATCTTTGTGACTACTGGGTGACCCATGCACACTGCTCTATTATCCTTGTTTAGGATCAAACTTCTCAACCCATTTTTGGGTCGTATGTAAATTTGATCTTTAAATATCAATGATCTATTGTTCTCCATAGTAATTCCTTAAAATTTTGGTACCTTCATTGTGTTTTGTTTCATAAAATCCTTAACCTCTTTGTACCAGTCATCGTCGCACTCTAAAGTTAGAATCTTTTCACATAGATTCGTATGAAGAGACAATCACTGAAACGATGTGTGGTCTCCGACTCAATGCATCTGCAATTATGTTCATTCTCCCTTTTATGTAAGAAAACTCGAAATCATACTCTCTAATCAATTCTAACCAACATTGTTGTCGTGCGTTCAAGTATCTTTGCATAAATATGGGTTGTATTCCACACTAGTCTATTTTTAGTTCAATTTTTTTCTAATAAGGTTGTGTCTCCAAACTCTCAAAGCATAAATATTGGCTAACAACTCTAAACTGTGCGTCACATAGTTCTCCTCATACCTTCTCAACTTTCTTGATATGTAAGTGATCACTCGATCGTCTTACATCAAGAATATACCTAATACTTCATTGGAGGCATCAGTGCATACCAAGAAGTTAGTGTCCATGTCAGGGACCTTCAGAATTGGTGTCATTGTCAACAAATCCTTGAGCCTCCGAAATGCTTCTGTTCATTTCTCGGTCCAAACAAATTTCTTTTTCTTCTTCTTCAATTTCGTAATCTGATTTTCTATCCTTGAGAAACCCTCGATGAACTGTCCATAGTACCCCACTAAAACCATGAAGCTACATGATTTTGGGACATTTGTTGATGCAGGCCATTCCATAATAGCCTCGAGCTTTGTTGGTTGGATCCATGGTGATATCTTTGTCGGAGATGACATGCCCTCAATAGTGAATATTTGATTGATAGAATGGGCATTTAGATAATTTTCCATACAAATTGTACTCTCATAGACACTGTAGTACCAAGCATAAGTGCTCATCATGCTCCTCCATCACCCGGGATTAAATCAAAATGTCGTCAAGGAATATTTGGATGAACTTGTCCAGGTAGTCACGGAACACCTCGTTCATCAAACTCATAAATACCCCAGGGGTGTTTGCTAGTCCAAAAGGTAAAACAATAAACCCGTAATGTCCAAACCTAGTCTTAAAGGTGGTCTTAGGGATGTCATCCTCCTTGACTCATAACTGGTGATATCCTGATCTCAAGTCGATATTTGAAATCCCCATCGCACGTTTCATCTGATCGAATAACTCATCAATCCTTAAAAACATGTACTGATTCTTGATCATTGTCTTGTTCAATTTACTATAGTCATTGCGGATTCTTCAATATAGATCCTTATTACGTATGAATATAATCGATGCACCCACAGTGACACACTTAGACGTATAAGTCCTAGGTCCAGCAACTCCTTAGTTACATTTTCAACTCTTGTAACTCTGGGGTCAACATATGATACGATGTTCTGTTATTGTTTCATCCCCCAGTTTTAGGTCAATGGTAAATTCCAATTCCCCCTCTGGAGGCATTCCAGGTAATTCCTTAGGGAAGACTTCTAAAAAATCTCTCACCACCGGAAGGTGTTCTAGACCTTCCGCTACTCCCTTCTCATTTAATGCAAGGATCACATAAAGCTTACATCCCTTGCGCATGCTCTTCCATAGATACATGAAAGAGAGGAAACTCAAGGAAACTTCTTGGTTCCGACCTACAATCACATGTCTCTTTCCCTCATCATCGACAAAGATCAATCGTTTCGTATTACATTTGAGTATCGCCTCATGCAATTCCAACCATTCCATATTGGTCACGATGTCATAAGATCCTATTATCATGAAGTACAGGTTGTCCCTGGTGACAATTCTCCTAGGTTATGACTACAACCCGCAACCTTCCCTCCAACCTTTTCTTTGGCTCCAGAAGCCATTCTTCAAGGCTAAAATCATTTTGTTCAAATACCTTTACCTTAATCCTTTGTAGCAATGCACCTGAAATGAAACTCTTGGTAGCACTGGGATATATCAAAATACTAAGGGTTTGGTCAGCAATGGTACCTAACATCTTGAGCACAGTCAATTGGTGCTCTACTTGATGGTTACTCACCACTGCAAGAATCCGATGGGCCTTTCCTAAAACTCCCACGGTAGTGGGTCTGGTTGGTCCAGATGCTATGGTCCTCTCCACTGGGTAGTCATGCTGGTAATTTGGCTCCCCACATTCCAACACACTTTCTTCGGTCCAGTATTCTTGGTACCTAAAGTAGAAGCTTGATCTGATCACTGAGGCCAACACAAACTTGTTTCCCTTAGGTTTCTTGGTAAAATGTGTGGAGAATACCAAATCATATCCAAAAATGGGCCTCATATTGGGCCACCATATGACCACCTTGTCATAAGGCGTTGAACTCGTTGAGATGATGCTCAATGAATCCCTCAGAAATGCCTCTCCTAGAACCATTCCTCAAATAGTTCCTATGACATGTCTTCGATGACCTTGCTCAATTGTAGCAAGAGCATCTTCCATCATAGAAGAGAGATCCCCTTCAATTGAAGACCTCCATGTAGACCTTTATGTTGGAGTTATAGTTGTGAAGTGCAGGCACCTCACCATATTCTCCAACAATGCCTCGATGGCTGAATTGTCCGCGTAAACCAAGAACTCAAGAAAATTGACCTTTTCGAGTTCATGGTGAATACTAAATGTATTGGTTGGGCGCGATGTGGACCCTTAGGGGACAGGTGCTCTGGCCTCATCTTAGTACAGATAGTGGATCAAGGCCTCTGACATTCCCTAGAAGGACCTTGTGATCAAATCATCATCCATTACAACAATTGGATCCAACCCTAGGACTTGTTCCTCTTATTATGGTTAGACTTAGAGGGCATGGAAAATTTTGGAGGTGTCACACCTCCTTCCATAACACCACACTGTGAACCTTTGTGGCATCCTCAATCGAGATCACCAAATGGACATGTGAAAGTTTTTAAATAGCACTAGTTTAATACTCAAGGGTTTACTGTAGTGGAATGCATGACGATCCACACTCGCAGGGTTGAAACCGGTCTGATACCATATGTTACGACCCCATCGTTATGACTATATTGAATAGAAACCTTCATTTTGTCATTTCATTATAATTATACCATTTGTATCCTATATACACACACACACACCAGAGAGACCTAGTATTCAGATCATCTTATCTCATCTCATATGATATTTTGAATTGGATATATTGTAAGAGGAGGTTTCCCCTTCAAAGTTAACTGTATTCATTGATATTTTGTCATTTTTAAAGTGTTAGATCATAACATTTTGGTATCAGATCATCGATCCTAGGGTTTTTCTTCTTCAAGTCAGTCATCTTGGAACTTTTTCTATAACTTTTTGTTTTCTCTGCTTTAGACAATGAAATTTGGAGGTTACTTAGGAGACTATCAAGGTACATCTGGTAAAAATTCTAGGTTTTGATTTATTATACTTTTGTAGATATAGTTTATGGAATATAGGGTATTTGACTCATCCTGAATTCATGTTTAAATAAGTCATATTGGGAGTTTATCTATAACTTATTTTCTCGGTAGTTACAAGCAATAACATTTTGTGGCGACTGAGAAAACATGTCATGGTATAGGTGGTAAAAACTTGAAGGTTTGGTTCATTATATTTTTGGAGATATATTATGAGAAAGTGTAGGTTTGTGACTAGTCCTAAAATTAGTCTAAAAAAGAGTAATGCTCTAATTTTTTCAAGTCCACAAGACAGGAGGAAACCTTAATATTATAACATTCACACAAAACATTAAATTCTTTAAGTAACGAATTCTATTGCAACATACATCACTCTGTACACCTTAAAATAATCATTATCAAAACAATTAGCTTAGTGTAACTATTTTCAAACTCCAATATTGGATGGGTAATTTCCTAAGGAGGAATTTGCTATCTTTCAATTGAAACAAATAGGAAACATGCCTTTTACAACAATATAAAACCTGTTTTTTTTTAAACTGAAAATGTGATCTTTTAAACTGAAACATTATATAAGATTGTTGTCTACTAGATCATGGTTGTCATCATATGAAGGCTTTTCTAACATATCAATATCAATATAAAAATGTTTTACAACATATAAACGATGTCACAATATATAAATGCTAACTATATGTATGTAAATCACAGTCAAGGATATGGAAATTATAATATCGCAAGGGATATATAGAGGGATATCATCCATTCATTAAATTTATATTATTATAATCACTATCATTATATCAACACTGGATATATCACAATTGTTAAATCTGTATCATTATAAATTTATAAAGGGATGTATTGCAATCACTAAACTGCTATAAATATATAAATTTGTTCTCTTTTAAGTATAAAATCGTTATCTTTTAAATGTATTTGTTGAATTAATTCGATACGTTGTTGTTGTCTATTTGAGGTATGGTATCGCAATCAAGTAAATACCTGCAAAAGTTGAGTTAACAGGATATTAAAAAACATAGAGCTTATTATTTCTATCCCCCAAAATGATGACATTAAAATAAGGACGTTGTCTAATATATTCCATCACTCACCTAAAAGAAAATGCTGACATTACACATACAATGTTGTCTTTCATAATTGTACATTTAAGGGCATTGCTAGCTAACCGATAAAAACATGGTATAAGATGCATTACTTGTTGTCAAAATACATGCTGAAAACACAGTCTAAATATGTTGAAAACGTAGTCTTCATATATGCTGAAACACAATGCAAATATGTACTGAAAACGCAATCTATTAAATTGTTGTCAAAGGTAAAAAAAAAACGCAATATATTTTACTGAGGGACGTAGAAATTATAGGTGTGAATCACAAAGTAATTACATGAGAAAGATGGCTTAAATATATGAATGAATCCCCTGTCTATTATATATGGAATTTAATTCTACCATTAGATCTCTGCCAATATCTATTAAATTAGTTGTCATGGGATATATATATATATATATATATATTATATATATATATGGTTTGAATATAAAATGTAGGGATTGAACACAAAAACGTTGGGAAACCTATAGCAATGCAGACACATCATAAAAATTCCCTAAAGCAATGAAGATATACTATCATGAGCAAAATCAATAATTAATTAAGATTATTGTCAACATGTAGTCATCCAATTAAGAACACGATGATAAAAATTCGATGTCCAAAATTATTAAGCTTGTTTCTCAACTACTGGGTATGAATGGAGTGAATCGCTGGGTGAAAACGCCAAGAACAAGTTGTGTAAAACACTAATAAAAATGACTTGGGTGAAAATAGATCACTAAAACAAATTGGTAAAGTAAATATTTGTTAGAAACAATTGGGTAAAAAAATATGAGTTGGTAAAAAGGAAATCGTAAAAACAAATTGGCAAAAATTGAATTGAAAAATAGTTGTCAAGATAATTTGTTGTCCAATGCCAAGAAAAACACTCAGGGGCACTTCCAATGCTAGACAAATCGCCAGGTAATTCACGGTGTAGTTACATTTCAAAAGAGCATTTAAACTCTGTAATAATTCCATCTATGCGAGGAAAATTCGTTGTGTATATTGTGGTGTTTAGAGAATAAAAATTTTGTAGTTCAGAAATGGTTAGAGAATAAAACCTTGTTGTGTTTTATCCTTGAGAAACGTCTAGACATTTTAAAATGCCCAAACACTTGAGAAAAAAATGCCCAGAAACACATTCCATATAAATCGCAGTCCTTAATAAACATTGAATTCATTGTCAACAAATATTCAATCACAGACATAGTAAATTCATAGAAACAACATAAAAAGGCACAAAAAATAACATATTAAAATGTTGAGATTTACCGATCAAGGTGCTGGGATTCATCAATCAAAACATATAGTTTTACCATTCAAAATGTAGAAGAAAGTAATCACAAGAAAGTGCCAAGACAATCATTCATCTATGAATCAATCAACCATAGGGATAGGTAATGGGTAGACAACTCGGGAAAAATTTATCCTCCGCTCATCATCCATGCACAAAAAAGCAGGGCATTAGAATCTATAGTTCTATAAATACCGAATTGATGAACATCGATTCGGCTCCTGGACAACTACTCAGGCATGCACTGATGACCTAGGGATAATGGCAGAAGATAAATCACAACTCTTCAAACAATCAATAAAACCCACATAGATAAGTATTGGAATCATAAATTAGGTTCATCATGGGAAATCCTTTCAGAAAGAAGAAAGAAAGGGGATTACAATACCATAAAAAAATAGGTGCAAGACAACGCATGGAAACGAAATCTTAAATGAGCAGAGAGAAATAACATGAGTAATTTAATTTTATTGTGAGTAACAATTAAACCGGTGTATCTTAGCCAAACGTGATTCATCAGTAGTTTCATTCCTGTCCATGCTCCCTCCATCCTCTGCTTGCCGACTGATGTGACCTCACTGCTACCTCCCAACCAACACTAGGGGTACTCTACTTCCCCCTGAGTCCCCGAAGCTACAAAGGGGCCACACACACTATACGAGAGAAAAAATAGCACCCATCTCGCCTCACAAGGTCGAGATACCCCTCCTTATCCGAGATGGGTATCCCAACTCCCACAAGATAAGTCATTCAAGACAAACATTTAGCTGCGTAAAGTTGTGCATAAAGATGAGATCCATACTCATCTTGCTCCATCCTTTTTATAGAGTTTGTTTAGTGATTTCTTTCCCAAATTCTCATTTTATTTATTTTTCATTAATTTATTCAGAGAAAACCTCCCCCATACACATGTCACCCATCCCCCTAGTTGAAACAAAAAATTAATTTCATTAATTATTTAATTATTCCTATTTCCCTCACCCACCTAAAATCATTCCTAAAAATGCTCCTCGATGTCCCAAAATTCCCTTACAAATCTTAATGACTTACGCCTTTACTAAATTCCTAGTTGAGTTCATAATTAGAAAGTTCTTAAAGGCAAGATTCCTTACTAGGTTTGACATTCATCTTTTTCCTTTTGTTTCCCTTTTTCTTTATGTTCCCCCCTTTTCCCTTAGTTTCCTTTTTCTTTTAAGTTTCCCCTTTTTCCCTTTTTAACTAAAACTAAAATTATCAAGTGTAGAAAAACCACCTCTTTCCCCTCTTTCTCTTTAATTAATAAAATTTAATTATCATATGTAGATAAAACAATCATTTCCCTTTTAAAATTTTAATCCGCCAACATAATTTGATTTTATTAAATTAATTGAATTTATTACCCCCTTCTCGTTACATGTTTAATTATGATTATTATTTTTGACCACAAGTGTCACTTAGACCTAGATTTTAATTTCCTAGGTTGGGAAACATTTTTATTAGGGAAATTGTTTTTAAATATTACTTATCACGTCATGCATTTTAAGGCTGACTAGGTTTAGTCACTTACCCGTTGAAATTGTGATGTTCCCTTCAGGACGCACTAGGTGCTCAAAGGGTGCCACTCACCTTTTTCCATTTTCCTTGCACGATGTGACCTTTAGGATGCACTACCTGCTCCAAGAATGCCACTCACCTTTTTCAATTTTACTTGTGCAACATGCCCTTAAGGATGGACTACATGCTCCAAGGGTTCCACTCACCTTTCTTCGTTTTCTTTTCACGACATACCCTTCAGGATGCACTATGTGCTCCAAGGGTGATAATCGCCTCTTGACTGACTTGGTAGACACAAAAAACCCCTAGATTCAATACTCCACTAGGTGATATTGTAGGAGACTAGCGACCTCTAAGTAATAAGTTCCTCTCCTTATTACGTGCCCCTTAGAATCATCATGAGCAACTGTCGCAGTCTTCCCTCATAGCATCATGGGTCTTCTCGAACTAGGTAATCATTGACCTACAATTCGTAACACATTAGGAGTGACAGTAGGTTGTGGCAGGGCTACTATCCACACCTCTCCATCAAATTATTTGGTTTTTGTGCATGACCCCTCTATTCCATATGTGAATCTGGTCAGCAAGCTATCGTCAGCCTGCATCATCAACAAATAATGTCATCAATAATATTCAATCGTCGTAACATATAATCAGATGTACATATGTCATATCAACAACAATCAAACCCCAATAGTTCAGTCCCTGAATCAATCCATTGTCCAATTGGTTTCATCGATGCCTCTACATCCTCAAGGTCCAAGGTCCTACAAACTCAGGAGAGCCTAGTCAATAGCACCTGTCTATGCAAATACAAAAAATAACATATCATCATATCCATAATGCCTCATAATCATAATCAAACAGAGAATAGTTTATTAATCTGGATCACTTGCAAGCAAGTGTCCTCAAAGAATAAGTTCACTTACTGCATGCAAGAATGGGATGTTACATACACTCCCTCTTGGTATAAACTTCATCCTGAAGTTTCACATTATACAAGTGTCAAAATCCAGTGTATCAAAATATCATAAGTCTACCTATAAAACAAAATGGAAACTGCTTACGCATATCAGATGCTTCCTCGTAGGTCGCCAAGTGTGGACTATAGTTGTCCCACTGGACCTTGACATTATCTATTGTTCGATGTCATAGCTATCGAATGAAATGGTCTAGAATACTGATAGGCTCTATCGTGAGTGCACCCTCATCCAATACTTGCAAGGTACTCAAGTCCAACATGTGTAGGATCACTTATTTATACCGAGAGAGAGGTGAATCAGTATCAAGTACAATTTAAAACCTTTTTCAAATTATACTTAAACCATTCAATTATATCCAATGAGAAATGAACAATAGTATAAGAATTACACCAATACACCACAATACACCATGCACAATATATATGAGAAATAAT
>CBVK0100525980.1:0-13387 GCA_900067695.1 Picea abies
TAAAAGCAAAGAATGTTCTATTGGTTGAAGACTTGAATCATAATCTACTCGGTGTTAGTAAAATGTGTGATCAAGGATACACTCTTACATTTGACTCCTGAAAATGTAAAATCAGAAAAAATAACTCAGGAAGATTGGTTGCAACTACAACAAGAAGACCAAACAACATATACATCCTAGACATGAAGAAGAGAGAGAAGACATAAGCCACACAAAAGGATTCTAAGGAAGAAAAAGTCCCAAAGACCAAAAATAAGGATGAAGTATTATTGAGTGCCACATGTTCAAGGGGAGCAACCCTATAGAAGAGAGTTACATCTTTCCATTAAAATCAGGGGGAATAGCCCTAACCTTTTCCATTAATGTCAAAGGGGAAGAGAAATTGGGATCATGATGATAGGAGGAGCATGAGTGTTTCCATCAATGATAAAGCACTCACTGATCCTCGCAGAAGCTCATGAAGGCATTGCAGGAGGACATTACGCAGGGAAAGCAACTGCACAGAAGGTTCTGCGAGCCGGCCTTTGGTGGCCTACTTTACATAGAGATGCTAAAGAGTATACCAAAGCCTGTGATGTATGCCAAAGAGTTGGAAAACCATCCCAAAGAGATGAAATGACACTAGCACCATAGATGACCCTACAAGCATTTGAAAAGTGGGCCATTAACTTCATGGGACCTTTAAACCCACCAGGAAAGCACATAGGATCAAGGTACATTATCACTGCGATAGAATACCTGACTAGATGGGATGAAGCAAGAGAAGTCAAGGACTGTAGTGCAACTACAACTACGTGTTTTATATTTGATAACATAATAACTAGGTTTGGATGCCCTAAGACCCTTATGAGTGATCAAGGCACTCATTTCATCAACAAGACAGTTGAAGCCCTGAATGAAGAATTTGTAGTTCACCATCAGAAGAGTACACCTTACCATCCACAAGAAAACGGAATGGTTGAAGCATTCAACAAAATCTTGGAGACAACATTGACAAATATTTGCAGTGTGAATAGGGATGACTAGGATTTAAGAGTACCAGCAGTACTCTGGGCTTATAGAACCACTTGCAATAAATTAACAATGCATGCCCCTTTCAAGTTGGTTTATGGTCTCGAAGTTGTTGTCTCGATGGAGTACTTGGTACCAAGCTTAAGAATTGATGAATTTATAGACATGGATGATACTGGTGTTGTTCATGAGAGGCTTGCTCAGTTGGTTGAACTAGAGGAAGACAGATTTATTGCAGGATTCCATCAGCAAGTACAAAAGGAAAGAGAGAATGTCGATCATGACAGACACATCAAGAACAAGGCATTTAAGCAAGGTGATTTAGTACTAGTGTATGAAAGTAAATTTATAAGACATCTAGGGAAGTTAAAAACGCATTGGCTTGGACCATATGAGATCACCTATGTTACAGAAGGAGGAGCTACGCAACTGGAGACATTGAAGGGAGAATGTAAAGAGGGATTAGTGAATGGTAGTCGGCTGAAGTTGTATTATGAAAACTAGCTGTCTCGTAGCTCTTAGTAAAAGAAAGGAGAAAAGGGTCTAGGTACTAGGTGCAGTTGAAACTCAGTACCAGACATAGAAAAGACAGTCTGCACAAGGATGGGAAGGAGGCATAAAGAAGAAAGCAAAGGATGCACTGTGTAGTCCAAAGTCGAAGTGAAAAGGAAGGATCATATATGAAGTGCCTTGGGATGAGTCACAGGTGAGTTTTGGGGGCCTGTTGGCCCTTGGTTATGGAAGGAAGTGAATATCGAGGAAGAAAAGGTCAAACACGAATTGCATGGAAGACACAGTGACTGTCACTGGGTCAAAGTAAGAAAAAGAGTAGAAAAGCCAGAGAAAAGTATGAAAAAACAAGTCGTTGGATGAGGAAATCGAGGATGATAGATCAACAAGGAAGATGGATCGAGGAAAACTCAGTAAGCAGAGAAATCCACCATTGGATGCTTTGGAGCACCGCGTGAGAAGGGAGGAAAGACAGGTTGACGAAGCCCTGAAAAGGTGGGTCAAGTTAACCTAGGGTTTTAGACACTTAGGGTTTTGGGTAATTAGGTTTCGACACCTAGGTTTCGACCTAAGGTTGTTGGTGAGGGACTATAATGTATAAATAGAGGTCGAGAGGACCTAGGTCGGGTCGGTACTAGTGTTGAGTATTGATATTGATTGTTGTTGGCTGAGATATTATTGTACTGTGAGAAAGAGGAGTGTTGAGAGTGAGATCCTTTTGGTATTGTAAGATCTTCAGTTGGGTGTGAAGATCAAGTCCTACAGCTAGGTGCATAGGAAGGTGGGAGATAGAGAGAAGATCTGCTGACTAAGAGCGTATATCAGAACTGTAATATTTATTTTAATATATCATAAGCACAGTTCTGTGGACGTAGCCCTAGAGAGAGGGTGAACCACGTATATTTTGTGTTGTATCTGTGATTGATGCCTGGATCTCTATCATTGTTATATTGTTATTTGCATTATTGTGTTATGACATAGACCCCCTTTCCCTTGGGCTAGGATCCACGCAGGATCTTCACTAAAACCACGCCAAGGGTTAATCCAACCCTTTGTTTAAGCCATAAAGGACTTCGGGTTTCAGGAATTGGAGAGTTTTGATGTATTTCCATAGCTCTTGGCAAATGCCGAAATGTAAAACGTCAATGAAGGTTAACTACTCCAATAGCGATGAGAACATGCCACCTATTACCCACTAGTTTCGGCTTTTGGGACTTTGAGCGAACAACCCACAGTCGCTCCTCTTCCCTTATGGTTCCCCAAACTCCGAAAGGTCAGAATGACGAAATGTGCTCAACGTCCCATGGAATGTGAGATCGATGGCCTTTCAGGATTTTTGTCGAAGATTGAACCCTCTTTTGACTTCCACCGCACGTATCCTCTGACTGATACTTGGGACCCACCTTTCAGTGTTTCTCTCTTCGCGATTTTGGGAGTTGTGTTTCCCATGCAACTCCACTTCTTGAGTCCTGAAACCCCGAAACCTGATTGGAACCCAATGGCTATTGTCCCTCAACCTTTTTCAGGAATTTTTCCTTTCCCTCTTCGGGATTTCGTGAACCGGGAGTTTGAAACTCTCGATTCCAACTTCACTACCTCCTCTACTTCCCGAACCTTGGAAAGCTGAAATATCGAAATTCCACTCCAAAGACACATCGCGTTCCATGACTTTGAGATTTTCAATGCAAAGGGCCCCGACTCCTTGTCATTGGAATTTCCGGAATGCCGAACCCCGAAATGTCGAAATTCCACACTTGATCATCCTTTTCGCGATTCGGGAATTTGAGTGACCAAGGATTTTGGCCTGCACTCCAAACTTATGAACCCTGAATCTCCGAAATGATCTGTCAGCTCAAACTGACCATGATCGACAGTTCACGTTGACTCTTGATGTCAGGGTGGCGGATTCATCCAACTCCTAACCACCTTATATCTCCTCTGGATCCTATGGTCCTTGTGGTTTCGCGAGTTCTCCACAGAGACTTCTAACCACCGGATGCACTCCTCAATGACTTTTGCCCAAACGACTCAGTGTTCTCCCTCCTGAACTTGACTTCTATGAGACGATTTTGATCTCCGTATTCCTTTGAGAAATTCAAAGGTGTTATCCTTCCTGAGCTTTCACTTGTAAACTCAAGCTTCCCAAAAGGATCCCTGCTCACACTCCTTGTGACAAATCTTCAAATAACCTCTGGTTATTTGAGTCTCCCACCCTGTGCACTCTTTGCAACAGAAATCTCTCAATATTCTTTCTGGATTTATAAAATCCAAGGCTTTAATTAGCCTATGCACACCTTGCATGACTCTATGCTTCACCTGCACTTTAGCTGATATGAGAAAAATGATATCTCTCATGAGCTTTCTAAGATAAAACTCAAACCCTCGTCAACGCACTCCTTGCGGACGTTCACTGCACTCCTTGCAAGAATTCTTAGGAAGAGAAAGAATTGAAACTCATTCTTCTCCTCTCTCAGACTTCATACATTCAACATGAGATCATACACACAATGCAACATTGAAACAAATGCATAACATAGAAACAAATCAACTGTAAACATACCATTCAACAAATGTAAACAATAGGCATCATAACACCATGAAAGTTGAGTCAAAGCTTCATATATTAACTCAAGTGGTCCTGTACATGGGTTCTTCTCTACAACTCTCTTCTACAACTCTACAGCTTATGAATTCTGAATAATCATCCCAAATTACAATGATACAAGGGTGAGGGTGTCTATATCCTTTTTCCCTCCTATATTTCTAAATTGTCTAATCTATTAAATTAAATCTACCTACTTGCATTCATTACACATAAATGCCTCTACATTCTACAGATGAGAGGAACGCTCAATATCTATTTACAATATCTAGATACAAATGTAAGTACGCTTCCCTTATCTATTACATTAATGTCCATTCATTAATCTCAAAGCACTTCAAAATGTGCACTGGTGCTTTTCTAGCTCTCTCCTGCTTTTACGTTGCTTGTTTGGTTCACTGCCTACGATGCTCCTGCATCATACTCCCTTGCTTAAAAAATTTCATGAAATCTTGTTCATGAGCTCTTGCACAGTCTGTCCATGCCTATGAATTTCTGCTTCACCCTCCCAACTGGCATCTTCAACTGGATGTCCCTTCCATTTGACCAAGTATTCAAAATACTCTTTTCTCCTAGTCTTTTTGCTAACCCTTTTGTCAATTATGCTTTCCATCTGTGGCTGTATAGCTACATGCATTTGTTTTGTCCATTGAATTTCTTTCTATTCCTCCTCTACTCTTGCTTCTTCAGCTCTGTAAGGGTACAAATCCACAACATTGAATATCAGTGAGATTCCGACCCCATCGGGTAATTCAATTTCATATGCGTTTGCACAAAATTCCCTTATGACCTTGCATGGTTCAATCTTTTTCATTTTCAACTTATTATACATTCCCCTTGGGAACCTCTCATTCCTTAGATGCGCAAGAATCAAATCACCAACTTCAAATTGAAGTTCTCGCCTGTGTTGATTTGCTCTCCGCTTGTATTCTTGACTTGAACTCTGCAATCGATCCTTAATTTGGCTGTGAAGCTCCTTCATTCCTTCTACAAAGTCCTCTGCACTAGCACTCCTAAATTCATTTTGTTCCGAATCTTTCAATTCAGAAACTCCCCTTGGCTGCATTCCATATACAATCTGGAATGGACTCTGCCCTGTGCTTCTATTGAGTGAATCATTGTAAGTAAATTCCGCCTATGGAAGAATGTGATCCCATTGACTATGATGTTTAGTCACTAAGCTTCTTAACAAATCTCCCAAGCTCCTGTTCACGACTTCTGTCTGTTCATCCGTCTGAGGATGATATGCTGAGATAAAAGACAAATTTGTCCCCAACTTCTTCCATAAGGTCCTCTAGAAATTCCCTATGAACTTGGTATCTTGATCATAAACGATACTCTTTGGAAAGCCGTGAAGTCTGACGACTTCCTTGAAAAATAGGTTCATAATATGAGTTGTGTCATTGGTTTTCTGGCATGGTATGAAATGTGCCATTTTTGAAAATCTGTTGACTACCACAAAGATTGAATCATATCCTCTCTGTGTCCTTGGTAGTCCCAATACAAAATCCATGCTCACTGCGTCCCATGGCCTTTCAGGTATGGGTAATGGCTAGTATAACCTTGTATTCTTCCTTTTTCCTTTCGTGTGCTGAAAAATTCTACACCTGTCCACAAATTTCTTGACATCTGTCCTCATCCCTGGCTAAAAATATGAGCCATTCAACTTTGAGAACGTCTTGTCATGACCAAAATGTTCGACCAATCCTCCACTGTGTTTTTCCTTCAACAAATTCTTCCTCATGGAGCATTTCAGAATACATAGCTGATTTCCCCTGAACAATAATCCATCCTAGATCATGTATTCAGTCCATTGGCTTCTGTCCTTGAGAATTGGATTCTCATATGCCTCATATGCCTCTTTAAAATTTGGGTCATCCCTGTACATTTCTTTGAGGTTATCAAAACCCAAAGTCTTGACTTTGAATTCCTGCATAAGCAAACATTTCCTGCTCAAAGCATCAACAACTTTGTTAGTAGTTCCAGAAATATGCTTAATCACAAAAGTGAAATTTTGCATGAATTCAATCCATTTAGCATGTTTTTGGTTCAACTTCTCCTGTCGAGTCACGAATTGCAAAGCATGATTATCGTTGTACAAAACAAACTCATTGGGAACCAAATAGTGTCTCCATTTCTTCAGCGCTTGTATGACTGCATATAATTCCTTGTCATATGTGGAGTACTTAATCTTTGCTTCATTTAGTTTTTCACTGAAATACGCGACCGACCTTTCGTCTTGGCTCAAGACCACTCCAATTGAAAATCCACTCACGTCACACCTGACTTGGAATGTCTTGCTGAAATCCAACAAAGCCAGAATTGGTTGCTCAGTGATCTTCTTCAGCAGATTGAAACTCTTCTCTGCTTCCTCCATCCAGGGAAAATATTTGTGTCGTTTCTTCATCGTATCCATCATTGGTGCACTAATTCCACTGAATTTTTGGATGAATTTCCTGTAGAAGCTATCCAAACCATGGAAGCTTCAAACTTCAAACATGGTCTTCGGCGATGGCCAATTCTTAATCGCCTTTATCTTTTTCAGATCCATTTTTAATTCATTTGCAGAGATAAAAAAACCCAAATAAATGACTTCTGTCCTCATAAATGACTATTTCTTCATATTAATCAACAATTTCTCTTGCTGTAATCTCCTCATTACTGCAACTAAATGCTTTAAGTGTTCTGCTTCTGTCTTGCTGAAAATTAATATATCATCAAGATATATAATAACGAATTTCCCTATAAAATCCTTCAGGACTTCGTTCATCAACCTCATGAAAGTATTGGGTGCATTTGTTAAGCCAAATGGCATGCCAAGCCATTCATACAGCCCCTCATTCGTCTTGAATGCTGTCTTCTATTCATCACCTTCTTTCATTCGAATTTGATGATACCCGCTTTTCAAATCAATCTTTGAAAAAAACTTTGCTCCACTCAAGCAATACATCAAGTCGTCCATCCTTGGAAATGGAAATATGTATCTGATGGTAATATTATTAATTTCCCTTGAGTCTGTACACATTCTCCAGCCTCCATCTTTCTTTGGGCTGAGCACTGTCAGAAAAACACATAGACTCAAGCTTTCTCGAATCAATCCTTTATCCATTAAGTTCCGGACTGACCTCTTAACTTCTTCATTTTCTCGCGACATCAACTGATATGCTGCTTTGTTTGGAAAATTGGCTCCAGGTATAAGATCAATATGAT
This sequence comes from Picea abies, assembly GCA_900067695.1. Classification (NCBI taxonomy): domain Eukaryota; kingdom Viridiplantae; phylum Streptophyta; class Pinopsida; order Pinales; family Pinaceae; genus Picea; species Picea abies. The sequence goes on from CBVK0100525980.1 coordinate 7,334, forward strand.
GACTTATACTCCTAATAGGCGGCAATGAACAAGGTAGTTCATCCACTACTATATCAGCAAACTCTCCCAGCAACTCTTGGATTTCTTCTGGTAAATCATCTATCCTAGTACTGGTCAAAACAATTTTGGGCTTCCTGACCACAATAAATGGTGTCTTCCTTCTTTTTAACCTCATTAAGAAGTTCCTTCCCACTCATGAGAAGTACAGTGTTGCTCATCTCAGTTTTCACCTTTTTATCCTTAATCGACAGAAACATGTGTGATCCAGGTGGATATTTGTGGCCACCCACTTATTCCACTTGGACCCCCACCATTGCTTCTTTCAGTTTTTCAGTTTCCGCACAATTTACTATTTTTAGCAGTTTTTCGGGTCCTGAACTTCCAGATCCATTTTGAGGCATTAAATGACGCTTTTTGGGAAAATGAGGAGAAAAATGGATTGTACATCAATTTTGTTCACCCAAAAGTTTTAGTCCTCGGATAGATCTTTCTAACGAGGTATGGAATGCATCAAACAGAGATCATATGCCAAAGTTACGTCCCCAGGAAGTTGATGTACCAACTTACCCAAATGGGGCCCATAGTCTTGGCGTTTCATCTCCTAGGGTTAGGTATTTGGATGTTTAGGGTTTTCCATTGTTTCTCAATAATAATAGGACTTTGAGCCTCATTGTAACAGAGTTTAGAGGCCAGTAGCCGACACATCTCTTCTCAGAGATAAGCTACCAGCGCCCTAGCTAGTTTATTTCCATTCTGTCTGTAAGCATATTTCAGTCATTTGTTATTAATGAAATGAAGTCTTATTTCCACTGCATCTCTGTGTTTATGTGTATTTATGTATTTCATTGTGTTCCTACATAAATCCGGATCAGTGGTATTAGAGTGGTCTACTCATTTTCGATCCTTCTTTGCATGTCCCCAACGAGGTCGGGGTATAAGGAGTTTGGGCTCGATCTGGTTGAACCTTTGCAAGATCAGCCTCGCAAACCCTGATGACCACCCATGGGGGAAGAAAAGAAATATGAGGGAGCAGGAGATCCTATCAAAATGTTGCTCGAGGAGGCCCTTGAGAAACAAAGGAACGCGATGATGGACAACTTTGTCCAGATTCTTCAACGGATTCCCACTGGTGGCGCATCGACATCCAACAACCTCTTTGGAGGCACCACTCCTTTTAAGGTACAAGTAAACTTTGACATTCCCATATTTGAGTTCCAAATATATGAAAATGTCATAGATAGATGGTTGAATCTATCAGAAGGATATTTCTCAGTTCATGACTTTTCCGACCGAGAAAAGATTATTTTCGCACTCCTCAAAGATGCCCCCCATGTCAAGGACTAGTGGGAAACCTACTCGAAGCAAGAGGGCAAGGGAGAACCCTCTTTGTTCTCGGCCACACCCACTTGGAATTCTTTTCGAGAAGCCATCAAGGAACAATATTATCCCATGGGGAGCTATGAGGACAAATACATACAATGGACTATGCTACGACAACAAAGGGACCAAGATGTGCATGAGGTGACGAATCTGTTTCATACCCTACACACAAAGTTGGGTATCAAATATTCAGAGAAACATTTGGTGTTAAAGTACCGCAGTTGTTTGCATAGATACATTCAGGAGGAAATGGAGTTCCTAGACATCTCTTCACTTGGTGTGGCATATCGATATGCTGCCAAGATTGAGCAGAAGTTCAAACAGAAGAAGAGAGACTTTGGGTCTACAAATCAGAAGCAAGGGAAAGGTACCCCCAAACCGCAGCACAAAGGACCAAGCCAAGGCGGGGCAGCCCACAACAACCCACCAAAGCCACAAGCAAAGAACAACACCACGAAGCCAAAAAAGGACACAGGGAAGTGGTGTGAGTTGCATAAGATCTCCACTCACAACACAAGTGAGTGTCGGGCCAAGCAGTCACTGGTAGCTGAGTTGAAGGCTTCTGAATCAGATGCATGCTTCAACTTTGAATCAGAACCTGACAAGGGAAATGACAGGGGGAAGCTGATTATCGATGTGGAGCCCAATGAGACCGTTGCCACCATGAAGATCCAGAAGGAGGAACTAGAAGATCCAGAGGAGGCAGAGTGTCTCTTCCATTCCAAGATGTGGGTAAAGGGTTCCCTGTTGCAGTTCATTGTCGACAGCGGGAGCCAGAAGAACCTCATCTCGGTAGAGGTCGTGAAGTGGCTAGGCTTGTGGACCATAAAACACCCACAACCATACACCATTGGGTGGTTGCACCAAGGACATAACCTCTGCGCCAGTCAACAATGTCGCCTTCCCTACAACATCAAGCCCTTCACGGATGAGGTATTATGTGACATTTCTCCTCTTGATGTTTCTGATGTATTATTAGGCCAAATTCACTTGTGGAAGTGACATGTTGTGTATGAGTCTAGGCCTCGTGCTGTCATTATCACTTTGGGCAATAAGCTGTACAGGATACCGGAGATAGCACCACCTACCACCATCTCTTTGGTTAGTGCAAAACAATGCAGTAAGATCATTTCCAAAACCAGGAAATTTATTTTATTGTTGATCTGCCCTTAGGGAAAGAGGAAGACTGTGGCCATGACCTCCAGACAGGGCCCCGCTGCATGAAAACAACATATGGATAAGGTCGTGGAGGAGTATGAGGACATCTTCACCTCCTCTGCAGGGGTGCCTCTACACTGCCAGGTCAAGAACCCCATCGATATGACCCCAGGTGCACCGCTACCCAATGGACCCATCTATCGACGCTCTATCCTGGAGAATGATGAAATCAAGAGGCATATTCAAGAGCTGTTGCAGAAAGGTCACATCCGGCCGAGTTCATCGCCCCGTGGGAGCTCGATCATGTTGGTGCAGAAGAAGGATGGGACTTGGAGACTCTACATTGACTATCGGGCCTGAACAAGATCACTATCTGAAATAGGTACCTGATCCCACAGATTGATGACCTTCTGGACCAACTCAAGGGGGAGAAATATTTCAACAAGATCGACTTGAAGTCTAGGTATCACCAGGTACCAATCGAACCCTCTGATGTGTGGAATATTGCATTCAAATCCAAGGAGGGCCTTTTCGAATGGTTGGTCATGCCTTTCGGGTTGATGAATGCCCCTGCAACCTTCATGAGGCTAATGGAAAACATCTTGCGGCCATTCACCAACTCATTTGTAGTGGTGTACTTGGATGACATTATGATCTTCAACCAGACTTGGGAAGAGCACCTCCACCACATCCGGCAGGTCCTCCAAACACTGCGGCAACACAAGTTGTATGCCAATTTGGAGAAATGCACTTTTGGCATGACCCATGTTCAGTATCTGGGATACATTATTGATGAGCGGGGGGTACATGTGGATCCAAAAAAGATCCAAGTCATTCGGGATTGGCTAGCCCCAACCACCCTAACAAAGCTTCGTATCTTTTTAGGTCTTGCCAATTTCTACCGCAAGTTTGTGTTGGGATTCTCCCATATCACTTGGCCCTTGAGTCAAGTCACCAAGGGAGGAGCTAAAGAAAAATTATTTTGGTTTGAATATCAACAGAAGGAATTTGGGGATTTGAAGGATCGCCTCTGCTCTGCACCAGTGCTCACATTACCAGACTTGAAACAACCATTTGAGATCGAGATAGATGCCTCTGACTATGCTATTGGGGCAGTCCTTACTCAACATGGGCATCCAATGGCATATCATAGTGAGACACTTTCCGACAGAGTCCAGAAGTATCCCACTTATGTCAAAGAAATGTATTCCATTGTATAGGCTTGTTGACAATGGAAGCATTACATTTTGGGAAAGGAAATGGTCATCCACACAGACCACCGACCCCTGCAGTTCATACAGACACAAGGGAAGTTGTAGAATGATCGCCATCATAAGTGGTCCACATACCTGCAACAGTTTCATTTGAACATTAAGTACAAAAAAGGCAGCACCGATAATGTTGCAGACTGCCTTAGTCAACCACCCATTGTGGCGCTAACCACTGTTCTCAACTCTTGTGGGCACGGGACTTCCGATTGTCCACTTCTCTACAGAAGTGATCCATAATTTAGCCACACATACAATACACTCTTGGAGGGTAAGCAAGTTCCCAATTTTCACCTCCAGGATGCCCTGCTTTGTCACCTGGGACACCTTTGTGTTCCTTCAAGCGAGCGTGCCAAGATGATTTGGGAGGCACACTATAGTTGGGTTGCTGGGAATTTCGGGGTCGAGAAAACCATGGCATTACTGCAAAAGTATTTCTATTCGCCGAACCTTCGATAAGATGTCGGGAAGTACATCAAGTCCTACACTCCTTGCGCCATTGCCAAACCAACCATCAAGAAGCAAGGCCTCTATACTCCACTTCCTACCCCCATTTGACCTTGGGAATCCATCTCTATGGATTACATGTCGGGCCTTTCTTCCAATAAGCATGAAAATGACTGTGTTTTTGTGGTCGTCGATCGATTCTCGAAGATGTCCATTATGATGGCCTGCAAGAAGAATATCACAGTAGAAGCCACTGCTAAACTCTTCTTTGAACGAGTGTGGGTACACTTTGGGATCCCCCAGTCTATCATCTCAGATCAGGACAGTAGGTTCCTCAGTACATTTTGGTCCAGCCTCTGGTCGATGCTGGACACCAAGCTCACCAAGTCCACAACTTTCCATCTGCAAACTGATGGCCAGATAGAGGTCGTCAACCGGATGATTGTACACATTCTTCGCATACACAATTCAAAGCATCCACGCACATGGGATGAGAGCCTCCCCTATGTAAAACACAACTACAACTGGGCTCTCCATAGCGCAACCAACCACAACCCCTTTCAAGTGGGCTTGGGATTCCAGCCACTATGTCCCATTGACATAGCCATGCCATTTGTGGCTACTCAGGAAGGTTCAACTCATGTCTAGTCTGAGGCTGACAAGGAAAACAACTTCATTGAGCACATTCAACACATCCTCCAACAGGTTCATGACATCTTGGACAGAGCCAATGCTAAGTACAAGCAGCGACATGATCAACATCGGGTGCCACACAACTTCTAGATGGGCGATAAAGTGTGGCTTAATTTTCAAAAGGAGCACCTTGTTGGACCCCATCGCAAGCTTTGTCTGCTCCAATATGGGCTGTACACCCTCACCAACACTGTAGGGGAAAATTCCTTTGAGCTCAGCATTCCACCATTCCTTGGTCTGCACCCAGTGTTCAATGTGGATCGCCTTCGGCTTTACTTTCCACCTCTACTAGACACATCCGACATGGCATAACAACTCACACCAATAGAGTTAAATCCAGACTGCATGGAACAAGCCAGAACTGATCAGATCATGGATACATAGATCAAGCACACCCAAAAACAAAGGATACCTCTATATCGAGTTGTCAAAGCAGGCCAACTCCTTCACTAAGGCAAGTGGCTCACCAGGGACCAAGTTCAGCAAAAGTTTCCTCATCTCATGGAGGAACTCAACGCAATGGGGACCATTGCTTCCTAAGGGGGGAGGAATTATCCAAGTGGATATTGGTGGCCACCCACCTATTCCACTTGGACCCCCACCATTGCTTCTTTCATTTTTTCAGTTTCCGCACAATTTACTATTTTTAGCAGTTTTTCGGGTCTTGAACTTTCAGAGCCGTTTTGAGGCCTTAAACGACGTTTTTTTGGGAAAATGGGGAGAAACATGAATCTTAGATCATTTTTCTCACCCAAAATTTGCAGTCCTCGGATAAATCTTTCTAACGAGGTATGGAACGCGTCAAATGGAGATCGTATGCCAAAGTTACGTCCCTGGGAAGTTGATGTACCAACTTACCCAAATGGGGCCCATAGTCTTGGCGTTTCATCTCCTAGGGTTAAGTCTTTGGATGTTTAGGGTTTTCCATTATTTCTCAATAATAATAGGCCTTCGAGTCTCATTGTAACAGAGTTCATAGGCTAGTAGCTGACACATCTCTTCTCAGAGATAAGCTACCAACGCCCTAGCTAGTTTATTTCCATTCTATCTGTAAGCATATTTCAGTCATTTGTTATTAATGAAATGAAGTCTTATTTCCGCTGCATCT
>CBVK0100525989.1:0-19782 GCA_900067695.1 Picea abies
AGTGAATCACTATAAGTAGCTTTATATTTTATTTTAGAGTTATTTATTTTGCATGCAAATTTTCTGTTATAAGGTAACTTCATTATAAAAGTGATCCCCACTTCTCTTTATAAAAGTGGGTCACTTCATAAAGAAACTTACACTATCACATGGTTATTTGGTTATCGTTTATGCCTTTTTTTTAAAAGGGCGTAACTCTCACATCGGAAGTCTGTTTTCAGTGTCAGTTTTTTAAAAACCGCATAACTTTTCAAGATCTTTCCATCTAGATCATTAGTTTTAGTTTTTAAATCGACATTATCTGCATATTTAATATGGCTTCTACAAGTAATGTCTTTCTTACCAGCAACAACTACTTCCAATTTAAATCCCATATGGAAGATTTATTAAGAAGTAAAGGCCTGTACCGGATTACCTTGGGAAAGGAAACAACACCCACTGATGATGATAAGAAAGCCAAATGGGATAATAGGAATGATGAAGCACATGGACTAATCAGAATGTCCATCTCTCCTGATTTAAGGTACCACCTTCAAGGAATTGATGACCCTGAAGAATCTTGGAACATGATTGAATTTGTGCTTGGTAAACTAAATATTGTTCGAGCACAATAGTTAGAAAATCAAATACTAACCTTGAGTCCAAGTGATTTTTCTTGCCTTGGATACTATCTATCTAAGTTTAAAACACTCAGAATTTTATTTGAAGAATGTAATATAAAAATGGAGGAAGTGCGTTTCATATATCTTATTCTTTCTAAGCTAGGTAGTGCATATTCTGTGTTTGTATCTACCTTTTATGCCATGAGAGAGACTCTAGGGAAATCTTATAAAAAACCCACTCTTGAGTCATTTTGTGCTTCTTTGATTAGAGAGGAAGATAATCTTGTACAACTTGGAGTGATCAACACTGCAGGTACCTCCAACAAAGCCTTAGTTGCCCAATAGAAAGATAAACCCAAGTATCCCAAGAAGCAACATCCTCGCTACAACAACAAACAACATAAGGGTCCCAAACCCACTCATACAGCTTTATCTCCTAATGGTGACAAAGGAGAAAAATATAAAAGTAAGAATACTAACAAACATTGCAACTTTTGTGATAAAGATGGTCATGATGAGTCCAAATGTTTCAAGAAGATGGCAGCCTTAGAAGCAATGATGAAGAAGCAAAACATCAATATTGATTCTTCTTCTTCTTCTTCTTCTTCTTCTTCTCATGGACATGCACTTTCTGCTCTTGGTTTTTCCTTCAATACACCTTCTACTACTTTTTCTTCTTCTGATGAGTGGCTTATTGATTCAATAACATCTTATCATATGGCTAAGGATAAAGCCATATTTTCTACTCTAAATGAATGTAACACTAAGAAAATATTTGTTGGTGATGATAGATCTCTTAGTGTTGTAGGATTTGGAACAATTTAGGTAGAAAATGTTCATTTCAATGATGTATTATGTGTTCCAAATATTTCTTGTAACCTTCTATTAGTATATCAAATCACTCATTCAGGTGAAGGTAATACCATCGAGTTTTCACCTCACCAAGTTGTAATCAAGGATCTAAAAGATCATAAGCATGTTATTGCGACTGGAATTGTTGATGATATTGTGAGGTTGTACAAGTTTGAAAACTTTGGGTTATCAAATTTTTCATCAGTTTTTGTTGCTCATAGCGATGACTTGAGAAAACTTTGGCATGAGCGGTTTGGTCATCTAAACTATTGCTCATTGTAGCAACTATGTAATCAACATATATTGACTAGTCTTCCTCTTGTTTCATGCAGAGATGGTGTCTGTGCCGTTTGTGTTCTCAACAAACATCATCCAGACAATTTTGACAAACGTGCCTCTTGACAGGCCTCAACTCCTTTGTAGCTTGCTCATAGTGATTTGTATGGTCCACTTTCTTCTCCTTCTTTTTCTGGGTGCAAGTATTTCTTAACTTTCATTGATGAATTTTCCAGACATACTTGGGTTTACTTCTTAAAACACAAGAGTGAAGTTTTTGACAAGTTTTTGGCCTACAAGGTCCTTGTAGAAAAGCAATCTGGACATCCAATTCAAAGGTTAAGAAAAGATAATGGAGGTGAATATGTGAACAATAGTTTTGAAAGCTACTACACTACACAGGGAATTCAAATGCAACACACTGTTCCATATACACCACAACGAAATGGTGTTGCTGAGAGAAAGAACTGCACATTAAAAGAAATGGATAAATGTATGATCCAATCTAAGGGATTAAGTCTAAAGTATTGGGAAGAAGCAATCAACTGTGAAAATTACATAGAAAATCACACTCCCACAAAGGCTCTTAAAAATATAACACCAGAAGAAGCTTGGACTAAAATTAAATCAAATGTAAGTCACTTCCATGTATTTGGAAGTATAGCATGGGCTCACATTCCTGATGAGAAAAGGAATGCATTGCAACCTAAAAGTGAGAAGTGTATATTTGTTGGTTATTCTGAAGATGTCAAAGGTTACATACTTCTTCAATCACATTGTAATGAAATTATTATTAGAAGAGATGTTAAATTTGATGAAAATCTCTTGTCTTGCGAGCCTAATTCTGTGATTGTGCCTTCTTCGGATTGCAAGCCATTTTTGGCATTTGTGACTTCTTAGGATCTGATTTATTCTTTAGATGATGACAATGAGTATGAAAATCCACCTCCGCCTGCTCACCCTCCTCCAGATGATTCCTCTGAACCTAAACCAGCACAACCTCCACTGCTTCCTCGATGGGTCTGCTCAACACGAGAAGCATCTGGTGATCTTGTCGGTGATCCTTTAGATCAATATTAGACATGTTCACAGTTCCAACGATCCTCTTCTCTTTTGTCTCAAGTTTCAGAAACTCATGATCCATAGACATTTACAGAAGCTTCAGTTCTTCCAGATTGGGATACAACAATGAATGAAGAGTAACGTTCTTTAATGGAAAACGATACTTGGGATCTTGTACATCTTCCAAAAGGAAGAAAACTTGTTATATTCTAATGGGTCTACAAAAATAAGTATGCATCAGATGGAAGTGTTGAAAGACACAAGGCTTGGTTAGTTTCCAAAGGATTTTCCCAAGTTGAAGGAATTGACTATAATGAAACCTTTTCCCCTGTAGAAAAAATGAATTCCATCCACCTTGTTCTTTCCCTTTCTACCTCACATAAATGGGAGGTCCATTAGATGGATGTTAAATCCACCTTCTTGTACGAATATTTGCAAGAAGAAATCTACATGGAACAACCTCCTGGCTATGTCCAGAATGACTCTAGCCTTGTTTGTCGCCTCAAGAAATCTCTTTATGGTCTCAAGCAAGCTCCCCAAGCTTGGTATGCCAAAATGGATAGATTTCTTATTGCCACTAGATTCTCTAGATGCCATTTTGATCCTAATGTCTATACCAAGAAAGTAGGAAGCCATCTCATAATCCTTATCCTTTATGTTGATGACCTTATCCTTACTGGTAGTGACTCAAAAATTTTAAACCATGTGAAAACCAACCTTAAGAAGAAATTTGAAATGACAGACTTAGGTTTTTTGCACTATTTCCTTGGCCTCCAAGTTTTGTAAACGAATGAAGGAATTTTTCTTTCCCAGTCTAAGTATGCTTGTGACCTTCTTCATTGCTTTGACATGGATGATTATAAACCAACCCCTTCTTCCTTCCAGTATGGAGTCAAGCTTTCTGCCACCTATACTTCTCTTGAAGTTGATGCCACCTTGTACTGCCAGTCAATTTATAGCCTCTTATACTTGAATCATACCCGTCCCCTTGTTGCCCGATACATGAAATCACCCCATGAAAGCCATTGGAAAGCATCTAAAAGAATACTTCGCTATGTTCGTGGTATAGTTCAGTTCGAGATACATTACAGTTTAGGGGGGACTCCTTTATTGGTTGGTTTCACTGATTTAGATTGGGCCGGTGACCCTAATGATTAGAAATCTACTGCGGGTTATGTTTTCAGCCTTGGTTTAGGACTTATCACTTGGACCTATAAGAAACAACAATCTATTTCACTTTCTTCAGTAGAAGCAGAGTACCAAGTAGCGGTAAATGCAAGTTAGGAAGCCCTGTGGCTTTGATAGATCCTTTCAGAGTTTGGATTCCAGCACCAACATATGACCAGCCTTTGGTGTGACAATTAGAGTGCCATCAAGCTCGCCAAAGACCCAGTTCGACATCAGCGTAGAAAACACATCGAGCTACAAATGCACTTCATCAGAAAGCTAATTCATGATCAAGTTATTGAAGTGCTCTTTTTCCCTACAAAAGATCAAGTTGCAGACATTTTTACAAAGTATCTTATAGAAGTGAAGTTTTCCAAACTTCGATCTATGTTAGGAGTTTAGGAAGTTTTCATTAAGGGGGGATAGGCTCTAATGCCTCCTTCCTTCTCCTATAGTGTCACTATTGTAAATCCTTCAATCCTATCCCAAGTTGTTCTTAAGGGGGGATGTTAGGATATTTTGACACTTAAGAGTTATTAAGATTTACTTGGTCTATTTTGTTGTTGGGTAAAAGTGTGTTTTATAGTGTGTTTCTTTAGTATGCATTTGTAGTTAGGAAATCCGATGGTCACGATATGTTCTCGACATAGAGTGATCCGATGGTTCATACTCTCCTCGATCTTAACAACCATTGATCTGTGGCTTAACACCCGATTGGTACATGATATCTATTTAAAGAGCATGGAGGGTCATTTGTTGATGATTGATTGTCAGAAACACTCTTGTAAAATCTCTCTGTAATCTTTTTCTTTGCATTAATAAACTGCTCCAAGTGGCAGCGTTGGCTGGGGCTGTGGATGTTTCTCCGTAGGGGTTTTACCATGTGAAAACATCAGTGTGTTGATCTTTGATCTGGTTATGTGAGTGGTTACTGAAGGTGTTCACCCTCTATTGGAATACCTATGTTGTCAAACATTCCCCTTCTTAAAAGATTCAAACAAATTGTTGTTCACAATTTACACCCATTTCAAAGGACTTGGTTGTAGATTTTAAACTCATGTTCCACCCTTGTTTTTCACTCTTTCACTTGAGGCATCCATTGGTTAATTGTCCAGGACCCCAGTTTACCCCGAGAACCCATTTTGGTTATTTTCCAATGCTTTAAGGGAGTGAACAACTCATTTTTTTCTTTGTTTAGTTCATTTTCCTAAAAATCAACGAGCTTATTTTCATCATATTGTCCATAATTTTCACCCCCAAGGCCATTTTGGCCATCCGGGAAGTTGAGGGAGGAAAACACCTAGGGTGGGTGGTCCTGGAAAAGATTTCTTGCAAGTTGTTCACCTCTCCTTTTTCCCCTTCATTGTCGCCTCAGGTGAAGGACCATCTGAGGTGTGGGTAGTCACTTCCTCATGCCGAGCTACCAAAGAGGTTGTAACTGGATTCACAGTCAGATAGGTCAAATCTATCCCAACATACAGATTTCGCTTATAACAAGTTCCTTTTTCTAGCAGCCATACTGGGGAACTTGCAAATATCTTTAGTTTTACTTGTATCCCAAGATTATATTGAGCATTGGACCCAAATTCTTGGGGTCCTTTTCCCAGTTTTGGAATTTTCAATGATCCTTTGGAATTTTCTTTTATACATGTTATAGTTAAGTTCCCTTGCAATTTTCATTGCATATGGGTGTCATAAATACCATCGATTTTTCCTTTCCTCTTACTTTGTCAGTGCCCAATTTTACTAGTTTGAACTCATGTGAGAAGTTATAAAGTCTATCATACTTTAGCTTCCAATTCAAGAATAATGAAAAAAATGATTTGTTTATAATTCAGTTATTCTACATCATTTCAGAAAGATTAGGATTGTTGTTGTGACACATCTCTTGTACTCAAAGTACTTACTTGATCCTCTAGAATACAAGAAGTCAAAGTTCACAAAAGAAAACAAGTAGTGAGACATGTACACTTGGGAAACTAGGGAAACTTGTTACACCTATAATGAAAGTTGAGTCACCCTATTCCTCTTCTCTTATTCAAATCCCCCTACTAAATCAATCTTTAGTCAATCTAACAACAGTTACTAATCCTCAAATTTTTCTTCTCATCGTTCCAACAACTATTTTTGTTCCTCCCATAGTTGTTCCGATGGAAATGCCCTGGAAACCTGAGACTCCTTTGAGGTTGACCTGACCTCTTTATGACATACTTGTAGATGCCCCAAACAATCTTCCTAAGTTTAGTGGCACTGGTACATTGAATGCCAAGGAACATATACAAAACTTCTATTATTCATTATCACTCATGGATATAACAATTCCCAATGTCATCATTAGAATTTTTGTAAGAACCTTTGAGGGTGATGCAATGAGATGGTATCACTTACTTCCCAACGATAATATCCTAGATTGGGACATTATGATACAAGAGTTTAAGAAGTATTTCCAAGGGGTAGATGATGTGGCTTCTCTACTCAGGGTTTTCACAACCATCTCCATCCATGAGGGGGAGAAAATTCAAAACTTTAATCAATGATTTACCTTGACTTTGAATAGGATCCCATCTGCTTCCCAACCATCTAGGAACATTTTTTTCTGTTACTACATGAACTCTATGAATCTGAATGTAAAATATATATTCAAAGACAAATCAATACAAACTTTAGATGCGGCCAAGACTAGTGCCTTGGAAATTGAGAGAAACATGGAGGAATCTGGTATGATTCCCTCACCTTTAGTGAAACCCCATTTTAACAGGAGGCCTAGGAATGAGGTAACTTGAAATGATGGTCCTCAGTATGAACCCCCACCTACCCAAACTTCATGGATTGAAGAAAGGGAAAGTTCTGAAATGCTCAAGTTGTTAATGAACATGAACAAGAAAATACTTTCCCTTAATCAAAAGGTGAATGCCTTGTAGGTTATTGCTCCTGCGAGGCCAAGGCCTCCTTTTCCTCCTACACCTCCTCCTAGGAAACATGTTTATGAAGTGGATTGGTGCCACTTTTTCCGAGACTTCCATGATCCCAAGTATTTTTACTTGTATACACATCACCTAGAATTGTCTAAAACCGACAAATCCCCTCTACCTCCAGTGAAAAAAAATCTTGCTTCCACTTCCTAAGACAACCAAGTTAACATGGAAGACTCTATTCCATGTGATGATGATCCTCTTTCTTTCAAAATAGTTGATGTATAAAATAGGATTTAGGTCCCTAAAACCACTCTGCAAGGAGTAGAAGGAACTAAAATCGATCCCAAGGACAATGAAAAGGGAAAACTTCGCATGAATGGTAGAATACCTTCCTCTCTAAGGAATAGGGTTCCGTGGACTCCAAACAAGGTAAATTTTCCTAATAATCCACCACCTTTATTCCCAATATTGGCACCTTAAAACGTCGTTGAAGATCTAGTGAAGGTCCCTGCCCACATGAAATTATTAGATGCTCATAGAACAACTACTTAGCTTCAAAACCTTTCACATGTTCTACAAGCACCTTCTACTCCACGAATGGAATAGAGTGTTCCTCTTTCCAAAGAGTCCTCTTCTCAACCTAAGGAAGCATATGATGTTATTGATTTAGACCCCGTGGTTCCTCCTCTCTATATCTCAGTTTTGATTTCTAATCTTATACTCCATAATTTTGTCACTGACATAGGAGTGAGGCACAATGTCATGCCCCTTCAAGTCATGAGGATACTAGGTCTTAAATGCATAGGCCCATGTAAATATATGTTAGCTTTGGATTCAAGAACTATAGCAACTATTTGTTACATCAAGGACTTATCCATTACTTTCAACCAAGCTCTGGATGTGAGCATGCTCATAAATGTGATCGTAGTAGATATACCTGAAGCATATGGAATGCTTTTAGGGAGGGAGTAGTCCAACAAAGTAAAAAAAGGTTCTTACTTTATGGAAGGAACCCACTTCACCTTTCCTCATAAAGGTATTGAAGTTGTCATTAGGAGAGAACCAAAATATCGAGAGCAGGTTGTACCTGCTTCCTACAATACAAAACATGTGTCTTTTCAAGATACAGGTATGGGTACGTACAATGTGTTATATGAGGAATATGCACATGCCCCTTATTTTGAGTTGGAAGAAATGGTTTGGAGTATGGATTTTGACATTGCTAAATCCAAGCACAGATCTAGTGTTGGGGTCCTTTTGTGTGATCCCAAGGGGAAGGAAATCCCTTTCTCTTTTCGATTATAATTCCCTAACACTAATAATATGGATGAATATGAATCGTTAGTTCAAGGCCTCCAAAAGACCTTAGACTTAGGAATTTACCATTTGTTGGTCAGTTGAATTGGTTGTGAATCAAAGTAGAGATAAATATGATGTTCATAACCCACGCCTCAAATAATACCATTGAAGGGTTAACAAAATTATTGGAAAGTTCTTATATTTCAACATTCAATCCATACCCAGGGACACAAACCACGTAGTTGATACTTTGTCCTTGGTTGATTCTTGCTACACTTCATATTTCATAAGGTCTATCGAATATATATTATTCCAAATTTGACATAGAATTGGGTTACCTGATAATGTTGACTCTTGGAAAGTTTTTTATATTGAAGAAAAAATCTGCAGATTTCTTCAAAACAAGGAGTAATTCGAAGATTTACAAATCGGCCATGAGTTGGAATGGGAAACCGGGGACATAATCAAATTGAAGAAAAATAAGATTCCCCTTGGTTTGTCTGTATTGGAATCCATGTTTGATTCCAATGATGCTACTACCTATGTACCTATTATTGATATTGAATATATTAGGAAGGTGCCAGAAGCCATCCCTATTAACTTGGAAACTCATAAATATACAAAATTAGTTTATATAGGGTCACAATGTTCTCCTTCTAAGATTTCTCAATTCATAGAACTCTTGACAGAGTTCAAGGATGTTTTTTCTTGGTCCTACAAAGATCTCAAGGTTTTCGATATGTAGGAGATAGTCCATGCCATACCCATAATCCCTTATTTGAAACCTTACAGACAAAGACAAAGAAAGAAAAACCCTACTGTGGAACAAACTATTAAATATAGCAAGATGCCTTGTTGGGGCACATATGCATATATTAAGATGCCTTTTGGTTTGATTAATGCCATAAACACTTTTCAACGTGATGGCCATTGCTTTGAAAGGCTTGTTGGGGAAGACAATTGTTGTCTAGTTCGACGATCTCATGGTCTTTTCCAAAGAATGAAGTAGTCATTTTAATCACCTCAGGTAGGTTCTTCTTATATGTCGTAATTTGACATATCTTTAAATCCTAAGAAGACCATTTTTTGGTTTTATGGAGGGAAAACGTTTGGGTCACATCGTCTCTCAAAAAGGTGTCAAAGTTGATCCTGAGAGAATGGTAGCAATAAAAAATATTCCCTTACCTACTAATAAAAGATAAATGCAATCTTTCTTTGGAAAGATAAACTTCCTGATATGCTTCATTCCTGATTTTTCTCAAGTAGTCAAACCTCTAAATCAACTTATGAAGAAGGACATTCGGTTCAAATGGGACCCCCCTACCCGTCATGATTTTGAATCCATTAAGAAAGCCATTGATTTTCCCCCTCTATTAATCAGTCCTAATCCCTCTAAATCCTTTACCAAAGAAACCTTGATAGCATTCTGTCACGATGCATGACTCCTAACCAAGCCCAAATGGCACTTGAACAATTCAATTCCAAGGTTTGTGGAGGTCACTTTTCAGCCAAAACCACTGCAAAAAAAGTTTTACATGCAGGTTACTTTTGGCCTTCACTCCACCAAGATGCCCATTTAATGGTTCGAAAATGTGAAGCTTGCCAATGCTTCACTGGGAAGCAAATGTTAGTTGCCTTACCTCTTAGGAAAATTGAAGTACAAGTCCCTTTCGCAATATGGGGCATGGAATTTATTGGTCCATTTTCACTACCTTCCATCGCTAGTCACATATTCATATTAACAACTATAGACTAATTTACAAAGTGGGATGAAGAAATTGCTCTTATGATGTAGGATCATCTCTCCATGTAGCCAACCAGCTAGCCAACCACGTGGGCACGCATGCATTTCAAAAGATGAAGGGAGGCGCAGCCTCATTTTGAATTTGAAATTCAATGTAATTTAATGTCTTAGGCTGCTGAGCCAGGAGAGCCATGCCTTTGTGCAGGCTGTAGATAAGATAGGCATTTATTGTAGATCGATTGAGATATAGTTCTGGATAGCAGACTAGACAACCATTGATTGTAAATTAATTAGAGTAGGTAAATCCTGGATGGAAGCACTCAATGAGCACCTCAGGTAAAAGAGATCAGAGATCTCATTTTAGAAAAAGAATGGTTTAGTTGAAGAGCCAGGGAGAGCTCAGGAACACCATTGTAAAATATATAGGCATTTGCCATTATTTAATACAAATAGAAGTTTTTCCTGCATATGATCTGTGTTGAATGGATGTCTATGTGTGTTCCATGTATATGCTGTATGTGGGTGTGTTGTTATCATGCCATTGCAGGGAGTGTGTTTGATTTCAGGTTGAGGGTCTTTGAGGCTTCACACCAGGTGGGTATGATAGAACGTTGAGGTTCTGATGGTCGTGCATAGAGTTGCACTCTGAACTCTAAGGATTCAAACAGAGGCGTGCTGAGGCACAAGTTGAGATAAAAAGCTCAGGAAGAAGAAGACCTTTGATGTTGCTGAACACCTCAAGGGGTAGACTGTGTGAGGGAGGACACAGTTGCAGACAAAAACCTTGCTGTAGGTTCTGTGGAGCTCTGCCGAGTGGGAATTGAGTGTGCACATGAGGTGCTGAGAAGGAGAACTCCGCTGTGAGTTCTTAAGAAGGACATAATCGCTGAGGATTCTGGAAGACTCTGCCAGGTGGGCGTTGAGCGAGTGTGTGCAGACGACACAAGGAGAAGGGAACTCTTTGAGTTCTAAAGCTAAAGGAAGCGTCCACTGAGGGAGATTTCACTGGGTTACTAGATACCCAGAAGACTCAGTGAGAAGGTCGCTTGAGCAGAAGGATAGCAAGAGGCATCCATATTCTCCATTAGAGGGAGAAGGAAGATAAAATCCCCCAAGGGGTATGAGTATTCGCTAAAGCTCAGGAGAGACAACACTGTGTGTGCGTAGAGACTCTGTGGGAGTGTAGGAGTCAAGGAATCTATTGAGGATTCGAGGATATAACCTCAGGAAGGGCAACACTTTTACGCGTATCAGCGAGACTCAAGTTGAGGGTTCACAGAGGAGAAGAAACGCAAAGGTCCAAGCCTTTTGGGAACGAAGAATTCTGCCAAGTCTGGGAAGAAACCACAGGAAGCTCAAGGGAGTACAACAACCGTCAGATCAATGGAGGAAGAAGATCTGCACTGTTGGATGTCCACGTCCAGGACAGAGCTTTGGAGCGGAAGAATTCATCATGGAGGAGGAATCGACGGCCAGGCCTTGCCGGGGAGATTTGTGAGAACCTGCTGACCATCAGATCATGGAGAAGTGTGTAGGAATTAGTCCTTAGGCACCAAGGAAGAGAACCGGGGCCATCATGATTCGGCCTTCGGCGTTTGGGAAGGTAAGAGTTTACACTAGTCGAAATCACGATTACCGATTTCCCGATTTAATGGGAGCCGTTGATCGTCAGAGGGACAGGTGGCGCGAGATCCCGGAGAGTCGGGGTTTGGGACTTGGAAGGTCCTGTGAGCGGTGCAACAGGGATCGCGAACTCTCGATCAGAGATTTCCTGATTTCCACAAGTGTGTGGGTCCAAGCGTCAGGAACAAGGATAGGTGTCATTGGGATTCGACATATCGGGTTTCCCGGAGGCAAGAATTTCATACTCTTTGAAATTGCGATCGGCGATTTCCTGATTTAATCGGAGCCATCCATCATTATAAGGACATGTGGCATCAGATCTCGTGAGGTCGAGATTTGGCATTCGGGGGTTTCAAATGCAAAGGAATTGCGAACAGTGAAATCACGATCCCGCGATTCCCGATAGAAAGGAGAGAGGAAGTGACGTGGTGAGGAGATAGCGTACGTGCCATCGAAGTTTAGGGTTCGGGAATTCGTGGTGCATGAAAACTGCGACATCGGATATACCAATTTCCTGATAGGGAAATCCCCAAAAAGAACAAGAGCGTTGACTCGTTGACCCATCGGGGTTTGGGGTTTTGATTTGCACGAGAACAGTATCGCGAGTTTCACGATATCGCGAAGCCCGATTTCCTGATAAGCGAAGGGGAGATCGTGGAAGGAGTTACTGTGGGTAGTGAGAACTCCCAAGAGGAGTTGGAAGATTTCTTTGACTCTTCGGGCCTGGGTAAAAGAAGGTCCTGGGAAGAGCGGTTGGACCGCGAGGGTCACGATTGTTTGCACCAAGTGGGATCAGAGCTGGAAACTCTTGCTTATATATTTCAGGCAGGAAGAGGTAGAGCAGAAGAAAGCACCCTGATACACATTAAGTGGTATCAGAGGGGGGAATCTGTTTGTATTTTTGCAGACAGAGGAGCGGAAGAAGACAGAGTTATTGAAGACTCTGTAGGCGATTGTTTGCAGGTAGGCAACAGTCAAGGAGACAGGCAGCAGGGAGACTGTAAGGATGAGACTGGTGGAACTCTTAATGCGGAGTGACAGCAGCAGATCTGCCACGAAGGCAGATAGAGGTAGCAAGATGGCTACTAAAGGCCGTAGGAAGAAAAGCAAGGAAAAAAATCTTGCAGAGATGGATAGAGAGCTCACTGACATCAAAGCAGAGATAGAGAGGCTTGAACTGCTGATGCGGCAGGATAAGAGGGTGGTTGAGGTATGTGAACCCGAGACTGGAAAAGGTCTTGATGATGATGATGATGATGATGATTGGGATGAATTGGGATCGACTGATGATCTCAAGCACTGTCGATTGGGTAGAAAAGAAGAAATTTCGGTTTCCCAAGAGGGCAACAGATTGAGATCAGTTGAGGGTCTCAAAGACTGTCGTGAGGACAGTCAGGGAATTTCAAATTGCTAGTTGGGAAAGGAAATAGAAATGAGATCGGCTGAAGATCTCATGGATTGTCAGGAGGACAATGAGGAAACTTTGCATTGCTAGCTGGGCAATGAAAGGAGATCAAATGAAGATCTCAAAGACTGCCAGGAGGGCAGTGAAAGCATCAAAGACTGCCAGGAGGGCAGCAGAGGCGTGTTAAACTGCCAGGTGGGCAAAGATGAACAATTGAGACCATCTGAAGGCCTCATGGAGAATTCAATTCAGCAGAGGGTGCTGATGAAGATGGGATCGATTGATCTCATAATATGCCAGGGAAGCGGTGGAAGCATCCCATATTGCTAGGTGGACAGGGATGAACTAGTGAATCAGATTCAGCCAGAGGAACTGACCGAGCAGATGAGCTCGCAAGGGGATCACCAGGTGCAGCTGACTACAAAAGATTTGAGGAGCCGTGTGAAGATTGGGGGAATTTACATATTCCTTCCATCTGCCTAGGAAGAGGTAGGATTTTATGACGCGGATGCAGTAGGGGAACAGTCACAGTTGAGGATGACTGTCAAAGAAGAAGAAGACTTGGAGCAGACTTTGAAAGCTGCCCAAGCAGGTGAAGAAAATGATTGTTCTAAGGAACAACTCAACAATTTCAGCCAAGTAGCTGAACAAAGGAGCACTATAGAAATGGGACTGACAACAAAATCTCAAGCAGGATCAAAAGAGGAAGATGAGCATTCTGAGGAATGGCTCAACATTTTCAGCACTGAAGCTGAAAACAATGCAACAGGGGAGGTTGCAGAAGAAGAAAAAGAAGACACATACAACATATGTTTTGCTGATCTATGGGATCACTTTGAAGACTTGGAAGAAAGGGTGAGAGTGCAGGGAAGGTACATCCAACAGGTAAAGTGGGAAATGAATAAGGAAGGCGTGGGAGATCATGATGATATTCCCAATGGCCAAAATTTTTTGCAGCTGAGGAGACTGCAACAGCGAAACCAGCCACTGGAGCAGCTGGATGAGGTGGTCATGGAGATCATGGAGCTGATGTTGAAGTCAGCAGATACTACCAGCGAAGAGCAGCTGGACAGAAGGAGAGCAGTAGCAACAGCGTAGCAGAAGCAGCAGCAGCAGTAGCAGAATGGAGCACATGGAAAGCTCCAAAGACTTGTTTGGGACCCAGGAGGATTCCAACAGCTACGGGGGAAGCTCATGAGTAGGAGCTCATGATTTTTGCAGCTGTGGAGTATGATGCATAAGCATCTCTCCATGCAGCCAGCCAGCCAGCCAGCCACGTGGGCGGGCATGCATTTCAAAAGCTGAAGGGAGGTGCAGCTTCAATTTGAATTTGAAATTCAATGTAATTTAATGTCTTAGGCTGGTGAGCCAGGAGAGCCATGCCTTTGCGCAGGCTATAGATAAGATAGGAATTTATTGTAGATCGACTGAGATCTAGTTCTGGATAGCAGACTAGACAACCATTGATTGTAAATTAATTAGAGTAGGTAAATCCTGGAGGGAAGTGCTCAATGAGCACCTCAGGTAAAAGAGATTAGAGATCTCATTTTAGAAAAAGAATGGTTGAGTGGAAGAGCCAGGGAGAGCTCAGGAACACCATTGTAAAATATACAGGCATTTGCCATTATTTAATACAAATAGCAGTTTTTTCTGCATATGATTTGTGTTGAATGGATGTCTGTGTGTGTTCCATGTATATGCTGTATGTGGATGTGTTGTTATCATGCCATTGCAGGGAGTGTGTTTGATTTCAGGTTGAGGGTCTTTGAGGCTTCACACCAGGTGGGTGTGACAGAACATTGAGGTTCTGATGGCCGTGCATAGAGTTGCACTCTGAACTCTGAGGAGTCAGACAGAGGTGTGCTGAGGCATAGGTTGAGATCAACAACTTAGGAAGAAGAAGACCTTTGAGGTTGCTGAACACCTCAAGAGGTAGACTGTGTGAGGGAGGACATAGTTGCAGACAGAAACCTTGCTGTAGGTTTTGTGGAGCTCTGTCGAGTGGGTATTGAGCGTGCACACGAGGTGCTGAGAAGGAGAACTATGCTGTGAGTTCTTAAGAAGGAAAAAATTGCTGAGGATTCTGGAAGACTCCGCCAGGTGGGCGTTGAGTGAGTGTGCGTAGACAACACAAGGAGAAGGGAACTCTTTAAGGTCTGAAGTTGAAGGAAGCGTCCACTGAGGGATATTTCACTAGGTTACTGGATACCCAGAAGACTCAGTGAGAAGGTCGCTTGAGCAGAAGGATAGCAAGAGGCATCCATATTCTCCATCAGAGGGAGAAGGAAGATAAAATCCCTCAAGGGGTTTGAGTATTCGCTGAAGCTCAGGAGAGACAGCACCGTGTGTGCGTAGAGACTCTGCGGGAAAACAGGAGTCAAGGAATCTGTTGAGGATTCGAGGATAGAAGCTTAGGAAGGGCAGCGCTTTTACGCGTATCAGCGAGACTCAAGTTGAGGGTTCACAGAGGAGAAGAAATGCAAAGGTCCAAGCCTTTTGGGAATGAAGAATTCTTCCAAGTCTGGGAAGAAACCACAAGAAGCTCGAGGGAGTACAACAACCTTCAGATCGACAGAGGAAGAAGATCTGTACCGTTGGATTTCCATGTTCAGGACGGAGCTTTGGAGCGAAAGAATTCCTCACGGAGGAGGAATCGATGGCCAGGCCTTGCTGGGGAGATTTGCGAGAACCCGCTGACCGTCAGATCATGGAGAAGTGTGCGGGAATTAGTCCTTAGGCACCAGGGAAGAGAACCGGGGCCATCAGGATTTGACCTTCGGCGTTTGGGAAGGTAAGAGTTTACACTCATCGAAATTGCGATTACCGATTTACCGATTTAATGGGAGCCATTGATCATTAGAGGGACAGGTGGCGCGAGATCCCAGAGAGTCGGGGTTTGGGACTTGGAAGGTCCTGTGAGTGGTGCAACAGGGATCGTGAACTCTTGATTGATGATTTCTCAATTTCCACAAGTGTGTGGGTCCAAGCGTCAGCAGCAAGGACATGTGTCATCGGGATTCGGCATATCGGGTTTCCCGGAGGCAAGAATTTCATACTCTTTGAAATTGCAATCGGTCTTTCTCGATTTAATCGGAGCCATCCATCATTATAAGGACAGGTGGCATCAGATCCCGTGAGGTCGGGATTCGGCATTCGGGGGTTTCAAATGCAAAGGAATTGCGAACAGTGAAATCGTGATCCCGCGATTCCTGATAGAAAGGAGAGAGGAAGTGACGTGGGGAGGAGATAGCGCACGTGCCATCGAAGTTCGGGGTTTGGGAATTCATGGTGCATGAAAACCACCACATCGGATATACCGATTTCCCGATAGGGAAATCCCCGAAAAGAACAAGAGCGTTGACTCATTGACCCATCGGGGTTTAGGGTTTTGATTTGCACGAGAACAGTACTGCGAGTTTCGCGATATCGCAAAGCCCGATTTCCGGATAAGTGAAGGGGAGATCGTGGAAGGAGTTACTGTGGGTAGTGAGAACTCACAAGAGGAGTTGGAAGAGTTCTTTGACTCTTCGGGCCTGGGTAAAAGAAGGTCCTAGGGAGAGCGGTTGGACCACGAGGGTCACGACTGTTTGCACCATCTTAGGAATGCTACAAGTCAGTAGGTGGTAGAATTCGTTGAGTGTAATATTTTATCCCATTTTGGGATCCCTGTTAAGATATTAACAAATAATGGATCATCTTTCATGTATGATGTCATGCTCCACCTTGGTGTTACATATTGAATCCAAATTTTTCGATCTTCCACCTATTACCCCCAAGGTAATGGATTGGCCAAATCCAAAAACAAAAATATGATTTGGATCCTTAATAGAATGGTCAAATATAACAAGGGTGATTGGCACACAAAGTGAAACTTTACTTTATGGGTTGATCGTATAACCCCTAATACAACAACGGGTCAAAATCCTTACACTCTAGTGTATGGAGCCCATGCTGTCCTTCTTGTTCACTTACAAATTCCAACCTTGAGGTTGGATATTGCTGAGGAAAAATATGATTTCCAACGTTTACAACATCATTTAGACACACTCATTGAACTAGAAGAGGTAAGAAAAGATGCATTCCAACACCTCCAAAATAAGTAAGACATTATTATGCGTTCCTTCAATAAAATATAGACAATGGTAAATTACAAAGTAGGAGATAATTTCTTACTCTGGGACAAAGCACATGAGGCCCCATCCAAACATCGCAAGTTTGATTCTTTATGGTTGGGTCCTTACGCAATCTACGAGGTTTTAGGGACAACTGATTTTAGATTAAAAGCCATGGATGGAGAACCACTTCAATTCCCTATGAATGGTCATCACCTAAAGTTCTTTTACTCTTGAGAGACCTTGTCATGTTGTACATAAGTCACCACTTGTTCATTTTATGTTTGTATGTATTCATTGTTGCTGATTTTCCTTCTTGTATGTATTTGATGTTGACTTTTTTATGACTTGTATATATCTCCTTGGTTTCAATTTTTAGCCTTTTGCATGCTTGTTTTCAATTTTGGGTCTTTTTTCTTGTTTGATTTCAATTTTTTAGTTTAAGCCCCTCTTGGTTTTTTCCCTTGCTTTTTTTTTTTTCATTTTAATACCGTAGGTTGTCTTCTTTTTGGTTTGTCTGATGTTCAATGGGAAGGGGAATATTATTATTGTTGTATGGATGTTTGGAAAGAGTGAACTCCTAGGATCCCTTTTATCATGCTTGGCTTATGGGAAACTCTGACTTAATATCATATTAAATAGGAGTAAACTTGATTGTTATTTAATCAAAGTTAGTGGGGAAAGTCTAAGAAGGTAACATATCATTCTATGGTGAAGCTGAAAACCATGATGACATGATGGCTTGCATAGCTATGTGATTGCAACTGCACTTTACCTAACCACTTACAATCTTATTTTTCCAAGAAACAATCTTCTTTTCCTATGAAGTTCCATCACTTGTGAGAAATGAATATTTCAGCACCTACTACCAAAGGTTTTTTTATATTTCTTTACTCCCTTGTTTGACTGGTTTGGTTGCTTTTTTTTCTCCAGTGGGTCGTTGATTTTAAAAGATCCTCGTTTGCTTGTTTTCTTCTTGAGAATTGAAGGTATGCATGAGACTTTGTGTTGATCCAAGGTTCACCTTAAGCCTCGATTCTCACAGTTAATCCATAATCCGAGTAAGGGACCTATGTCACTTGGGCCAAATTGCTCAAGAAAACCTGAGTTGTTATTCCCTTTCTTCTATCTTATGTGAATATCATTATACATTCTACCGTATATATTTAATTCACCACTTCCATTCTTCATTTATCCCTAATGTGAAAGACAGTCCTTATACTATGATTTATTTCCCCCACTGACCCACATCAGTCACTTTGAAAGTATAAATTTCTACCAAGTATTCTCGCCTGTCACATAGGTGATCCCATTGTTATACATGCTTTGGAAGGAATTTTTCCTCCCGTGCCAATAATTTTGACCCAAAAATATGCTATGGGCTCAACATGGTGTTTTACACTTTCATTCCTCCACATGTGTTTCTTTGTGCTATGGTTCCAATCGAAGACAGTGGCAGGGGACATAGTTACTATGACCTCTGCCATTGAAATATTATCAATTGGCTACCTTCAGGGGGTTTTTAAGCCTCCCAAATCATAATTCATCATTTAAAGACTGTTTAGTTTAGATTTCATTAACTAAACATGCAGTTTGCAAAAAATGTTAGTGTTGGCCCCCTTCGCCTGTGACTAGGCGGGTCCCTTAGGGACGAGGTCCTTTCACAAAGGATAAAATTATTTCTGGTCACATTTTTGGAAATACAATTCTTCCATATTTTATGGATTAGGACAAACTTTCCAACGAGATATCATGATCCCAATTCCGAGTTCGTATGACCCCCTATGGAGGACACAAAGTTAGTGTCGCCTGAAAGGCCAAAACCAATAACTGTGACTTCCTATTATGACTTTGTTCAGATTTCTATTTTAAATGGAAAATAAAACCCATACATGGTGTAGGGAAGTGAAATATATCTCCAACAGTATATCCTGTGCTTGGTTTCGACCCCTGGTTGGTAAGAATGAGCTTTCTCAAGTTTGTGACCAATTTCAAACACTAGATTGGTTGCAGTGATTCGGGGTTTAAAAATTGTTGCTAAGGAGTTTTAAATTAGAGACTTCATGATTGAAAATTTTAATGGACTCAAATACCTTTCCAACAACTCCTCATTTGCCTCTTTCTGGCCTCATATGGTCCAGTTAGAGCTATCACAAGTTGGTCAATTATTTCGGGCAAAGGGGGGCAACCAATTCACATAGTAGGGTTTCATGATAGATAAAACAACCATTAATGGACCCAACACACAAATGTATGGCAACCTCATTGAATTAATTTTCGATACCTTTTTGAAGGTACTTCATTTTACTTTATTGGATATCGTATGGAGATTTGACACCTTTCGCAAGATTGGGTGTCATGTGGGCCCACGAGTAAGTCATGGATATTTGGGTCAACAAGTGTTCTGGGATGAAATTGAGGGTTGAACTAGAATTATTTCATATTGGTGACTGCATATTATATATGGGCTCATCGAGACCTTTCCAACAACGTGCCCTATGTCCAATTCCAACTATGTCTCATTTGGCAACCTTTTGGGGGCTAACTCAACAACAATAAGGTCAAAGTCAAAGTCAAAGTCCAATGTTGACTTCCACATTTTTTGAGGGATATTTAAAAATAGTGGAAAAGTAATAAAATAGATCAGAAATTTTGAAAAATCAAGGGGAGGAAACACAACCTTCCTCATGCAATATTGGGAAAATTTTATTTTTTTGGAAAATTA
>CBVK0100525992.1:0-31184 GCA_900067695.1 Picea abies
ACCCCTGAGAGGGCCCCCAGTATACGACTGGGGTTCTTGGTCTAGGACCAAGCAGTTAAAGCCCCTAGATATGTCTAGGGCCCCTGGAAATGTCCAGGGTACCCATGCCTAGGGCATGGGTTGATCCTTGGTCTCTGACCTTGGTGGATAAGACCCCAGAAAAAGTTCTGGGGCTACTTGATCTCCTATCAAGTATTTGATGGTACATGACCTTCCTTGAAGAAGTACATAACCACATGAGGGATAAGTCCCATATGCAGTGATGATAAAGCAATAGGTTCACCATGTGATATGAAAGAATGAGTATTGCCACCTTGAAAACCCTCTATTACCCTTGCATGTTTGGTTTGGGGTTTTGTTGTCTTATTCAAGGGTTAAAATTAAAGTTAAATTTAAAATGTTTATTATCACATGTTCAAATTTAAATTTAAACATGTGATTTTATTTGTTTTATCCTAACCCTTGCCCTAACCTAAAACTATAAAAGAAACCCCTACCCCTCTCATTCTAACATACTATGAGATCTCATTTTTGTCTTTGATGTGAGCGGCCTCCTCCAATTTATTGTGGCTGAGTTCTTGACTGAGATGCAGCCTTCCTTTTACTGTTATAGGCTAGGTCCTGCCTTGCCTTGTTGTGTGGAGGGTCTACAAGCTGCGGCCTCTTCCAATTTTGTTGTGGTTGAGTTCTAGACTAAGGTGCAGCTCCCTTCCTATTCTGTTGTGCATGCCGTGTAAGGTACGGCCTCCTCCTTTCTGCAGTTGTGAGAAGAATTAAGGTTGCGGCCCTCTCTTTTATGATGTGTGATGTGTCTATAGGCTGCGGCCTCTCAGATCTTTCTATGATGAGTCTATAGGGTATGGCCACCTCCTATCTCTTGCTGTAATGGGGGTTCTTCTCAGTTTGCTTGTGCAAGGTCTTTGAATGCAGGGTCTACCCTTGTGAGGCACCTTCTAGTTGTTGCCTCTTCCTTTGGTGCGGCCCCTATCTACTGTTGCAGTGTGGCTGAGTGTTAAGGGTGCAGCCTCTCATCAGCTCTGTTGTATGAGGTCTTTAGAGTGCAGCTCTTTCTTGTTGTATTGTATGCATAGGGTGTTTCCCTTTACACTGTTGGGTGAAGTACCTTTTTAGCTAGGGCTTCTTCCTTTCTGTTGTATGGAGTGTCTAGGGGTCAAGCCATCCTTTTATCTGCTATCTGGAGTGACAAAACGGTGGCCTGTTGCTTTGCTGTGTGTTGATTGCAGTCAACCCTTTTGCCATGTCAAAACTCTAGGGTACGGTCTCCTACCACCAGTAGAAACCGAGTTTGTACACTATCTTCCTGTGTAAGGGTTTTGATACTTTCTATTGGTTGAGGTTTTGTTCCTGTGAGGGTTTCTCTTTTGTGGCAAGAAAATTCCTTCATACCTTGGCAAGAGATCCATGATAGATCCTTGAACTGAACCTTTGTCTGAGCATAATTCAAATGGTTCTTCATCCTTCTTATTGGTTGTGACTTCTTCAGAGGTAAGGATCAGAACAAGGTATGTTATCTATCCACCTTTTCAGATCTGGAATGTTGTTTTGAGTTCTATACAGTCTGATCAATCTAGATCTATGTTCCTGCATTAACTATCATTAGATCTAAACGATATATCAAGTTTACTTCTATGTTTCTACAGTTTGACTGATGGTTTAATGATCAGATTAGTTATGAGTTTAGATCTGTGTGTTTCTATCTATGTTAAGTTCAGATTTGCATGTCTTTATCTAAGCTGAGTTTAGATCTGTTGTCTCTATCTATTTTGAAGGTAGATCTGTATGCTTCTA
This sequence comes from Picea abies, assembly GCA_900067695.1. NCBI lineage: Eukaryota > Viridiplantae > Streptophyta > Pinopsida > Pinales > Pinaceae > Picea > Picea abies. The sequence goes on from CBVK0100525992.1 coordinate 1,810, forward strand.
TCTAAGTAGAGTTTAGATCTGAAATTGAATGCAGATTTGTATTACAGTCTTACTCTTTAGATATCCTAGATCTGTACAAGTAGTAAGATTGATATCTAAACTCTAGATCTAGTTGATTTACTCTTTGAATTTTAAAAGATATCACTGTTATGCTCTACTACACAAATTCCAACAATGAGGAAACCCATAAAGGGAGAAAACCTCTTCTTCTTAGAATGATAGGCAGTCTTTTAAGTTTTGTACATCATCAATCTTTGAGCACCAACTCAAAATGAGGCTACAACCTCTGTTTTACAAGCTGCAACTTGTAGAGAGCACCAACCCTCTAGTTTCTCTAGCACCCACTAGAAGGAAGCACAAATTGGATGGAAACATCAACTTTCAGTCACACAGGCACCAACCTATATAACGGAGAACAATCGTTCTCTCTTGCACCAACCTACCACCCTGGTTTTTCTGGCTGCAACCAGATGGAAGATACAACTCCATGTGTTCAAGCACCCACTTGAAACTCTGAGGACAACAGTCCTCCCTAGCACCACCCTACCACCCTGTTTTCTAAAACTTTGTTTGAATAATAATTTACAACAATACAGAGATTTCAACGCTTACCAGTTATTCTTTGTTCTGCAATTTTGGTATGCTTATATCTGTTCATGCTTGGATCCACTTGTTGTTTCTTTCCATCTACTCTTCCTTTGTTCTTCTCATGCTCTTAGGTTCTCGTGCAGTCTGTTGTTTTCACCATTTCTGCTATGTCCAGCTTGTGTTCTTAATATCTGCATCTTTCACACTCTATTCATGCTCTCTGCTTGATTACATACAGTTCAACTTGTTTTACTGAGAAACAACAACCTCTCTTTGTCACGACATCTTCCTTTTGTTCCTACTCTCATCGTCCGTTACACTCCACATCTCCAACGCTCAAGTCGAGAATCTCAAAAACACTCAGGAATCATGATTCCAACGCTCAAGAACAATGATTCAATTCATGTAACTGAATCGTAACTAATCAAGAAACCACAAAGTGAAACAACAACCCTTTGATTAGATTCTATTTGATCAACGTCGTTGGATTATACACGTAGAGGATTTTTGACCTTTTAATGCTTAACCTCCAAGGTGAAGCCTGGCAGTGTTAGCTACTTCCCCAATCTTCCGTTGATGTGACCTTGGGTGATGCTCTCATGTGACCATGTGATTGCGGGCACGACTAAAGGTGGTTTGAGGGCAATCCGCTTTTCGCCCCACAATTCACTACAGAGTTCCATGTATGCCTTTGGTGATACCGTGGTTTTGATTGCAGCCCGCTCACGAAAAATTAAGACTCGAGCATGTTCTGACCCCGCAATTGAGCACGATCGTTGATCTCCAATCCCTTGGCGATGCCTCTCAATCAACAGCTGCTATCAACCTTCCTTTCCTGCCTTCTTTCCTCCTTCCTGCGCGATCCCCGATCTCCACGATCTGTTGACACGTAGCTTCCTTCCAAATTAACGGCTACGATTCATTTCGTGATCCAAGCTTCGGGAGTTTCAACTCTCAAACCTTTATTTCCTCCGTACGTCAATCTTCCGGAATGACGTAACATCACACACGTCGCCTGTTGACTTAACACAAGCAGAGTGGTTTCCATGTGTCACTTGTTGACTTGGTCTGCCACATGTACTTGTTGACGTGGGTGAGACGTGTAGGCTGTGTAGTGGAGTGTGGAGGCAGAGGGCGGTAGTGGAGTGTGACATATAGTGAGTAGTGGAGTGTGACATGTAGCAGGTAGTGGAGTGTGACGTCGGAGCACGGAGGTGGTATGTATGAGTGGTTTGGTGGTTTACTCGGAGGGGGTGTTAGGCGGTAAGTGGTAATGAGCGAGGGGGGTCTAAGTTGACAGGAAGGTGACATGTATGAGGGTCCCACATGGAAAATACCACCAACTCGGATCCCCCCCTACAGTTAAAGGCAAAAAGGTCGTGGGGGTCTGATATGCCTTGTCGACCATAGATCTGAGTGCCCGATTATCGACCGCTGAGATTAGCGCGTCCTTCTTCTAACTTATCCTGTCCTTCCACTTTTGAATGATCTAATGGCTGAAATTTACTTCGGATGATCCGACGATCGAGGATTTATTTCGGCTCTCCGGACTTCGGGGATTTCAAATCTCAAACTGACATTCTGGATCAGACGGCCCAGATTCACTTCGTATGATCTGACGCTTGAGATCTTCTTCGGACGATCTAACGACTGAGATTTACTTTGGATGATCCGGGTCGAGGATATATTTCGACTCTCCGACTCTCCAGACTTCGGGGATTTCAAATCTCAAACTGACGTTCTGGATCAGACGGCCCAGATTCACTTCAGACGATCTGACGCTTGAGATCTTCTTTGGATGATCTGACAACTGAGATTTACTTCAGATGGTCTGACAGTCAAGGATTTATTTCAACTCTCCGGACTTTAGGGATTTCAAATCTCAAACTGACGTTCTGGATTAGACAGCCCAGATTCACTTCGGATGATCTGACACTTGAGATCTTCTTCGGACGATCCGACGACTGAGATTTACTTCGGATGATCCGACAGTCGATAATTTATTTCGACTCCCCAGCTCTCCGAGCTTCGGGAATTTCAAATCTCAAACTGAAACTCTCGAAGTGATTTCTCTGGAGCTTAACCTCCTCACATCTTTAGACCCGAAACTAATGTTGTTCATTGATCATGATCTTAGATTGACGTCTCGATTTGTATGTGATGCAGCTTTGCCTTGGTTTAAATCCAATGACCCTCCAACTTTGCTTATACTATCCTTCCACTTTAGAAAGATCTGACGGTTGACGAAAATTCGCATAGTTAAGATCTCAGATCTTTTACCACGCTTATCCTATCCTCCCACTTAATTTGATCCGATGATTGACGAGTATTTGGATAATCGAGTTCTCAACCGTTTGGCCCCGCTTATCTTATCCTTCCACTTAAAGTGATCTGACGGCTGACAGGTATTCGGATAATCGAATTCTCAACCATTTGGCCCTGATCACGTTTCAGTACTGCGCTTTCCCTTCTGAGCTTTGATCTCTTCATATTGTTCGCTTCTCCTCCTGAGCTTATGCTTTTCATGTTTGTCATCGACGTTGTTGTTCTTGCCATCAATGATAAGCACACTCTTCCTGTAAAATATGCCAACAGATTCCACTGTGCCTTGTTCATGACTATGACAACATATGGCATATGTCCGCTTTGTATTGCCTATTCATGGCCATAAACAGTTATTTGATATATTTCCACATGGATCTGCAGTGTAATTCAGATTGGTAGCCATGTGTACAAAGTCATTATGGATTGTAATATTCTCATGGGTAACTAGCACTTCCAGCTGAGTTTCCATTACTCCACTTCTGAGAATTATAATGTATTTTGGCCATCGCAGATACTTCTCTGACCTCACACATTAGGGGGCATCTGTTACAACAAATTTTTCCTCACCCCATGCAACTTACTTGAATGGCCTTTCCATTTCCCTATGTAGACTTAAAGTCCCCTTTTTTACCTTCCAGAGCCAAAAAAACATATTTTTCCACATATACGTGCCCTATCAATTATACAACACACATATACGCAGGTCATTCCACTACAACCCGCGTACATCAGGTTTGGTGCTCAAAATTAAAATAACGTTGGGTTTCCATGCCATGTCACGAGATCCATGATCCTTGACCTTCCATATACTGAAAACGCTCTAACTCGGCCCTTCAGTTCCATTTGAAGGCTATAAATTGAGACATATCCAAGCCTTAAAGGAGATTCAACAATTCAACTTTGAGAACAAAAACACTCTGGAGAAATTTCACTTCATATTGAGTCTACGTCCATTTGTCCTTGAAAGTCTGAACTCCTTGTTCAGCCCCCAAGCTCTTTCTTCTTTATGATGGAGAACCTCATTGACTCCTTTATATGAACTTGCCTTTGGTGGAGGATTGAAGTGGATGATGGACGAGTCGAAGGTTGAATGGAAGTAGCGAGAGAACGTGATAAAAAGGGCTTTTGAGACGGTTTTCACAATTTGTAAGATGCGCTTCTTCTTGAACCCGTTCAGCGTTCACTTTATTGAAACCCAGAGCCCGTTGGAAGAGGATTGTGGAGGCCCAGCTAGAGGGACTTAGTTTCTCGGTTCCGATAAGTGTCGTTACAGAGGTTTGTCACATATATACTTCTGCTGATTATTTTAATAGAAATATTTTTTTCTCGTCCAATTAATGTCTTGCAAATATTTGAATTATTATTCCATGGGCGTATTTGTCATGTATGTTAATGGATTATTCTAATCTATATGCTAGCATTATATATTATCACTATATGCTTGTGTATCTTGGTTGTGGAGGACAGGTTGTAGGTATAGAGTTTTGAGTTGCGTGCTCGATGGTGGTCTTCATCAAACGTCTCGACGAGGTAGGCTCTTGGCCTTGTCTTCTTAGCATTTCATTTATATAGCATATTTGGGATTAGAGTTGATTTATGTGTGTCATTCCGTCTTTTATGGTTTACCCCATGCCATAGAGAGATTTTTCTTGTAACACACATTCTCAAGGATCTCATATATCATATGTTGACTGTGCTGCTGCAACAGAATATATCATCAAGGAGAACTTATCTGAATTCAGTTAGATCAGTTATGTTCCCAAACCCAAGTACTATAGTGTAATATATCTTCTGAAAAGAATTATGGGGTTGATTGGCATGGACTTGTTCTCCTCTTCCATAGAAGCTAAGTTCTCACATGCACGGAGAACAGTGGGGTAGGTGAATTGATTAGGCTTAACACCTGCACATTGAATTAGGAGAAAGAGTTTCAAGGCCACATCTATAAATCCTTTTCTGGGTGTAGCCAGCTATCGTTGAAGTCCCTAAAACTAAAAAGTTTTGTACAGTCATGTTGTCAAACACTTTACGTGCACCAGATATGCTACCATATCTAGCATACTTGGTGATGAGAGTACTAACAACAGACATATTGTGCTGAAACACAGATCTGATTATCTGTGCACAGACTTGCTGGTCCAGTCCAACAGCTTCTAAACTGTCACACATGTTCAACGGTGAAGGTAAAATCATTTGGTTTCAAGCCTGTTCATAGTAGTTGACAAAATAGCTTCACTGCTGATCATTATATCCCGTGCTGCTATATCCTTGAATTATGGCATTGAATAACCCCAGGTCTACTTTAGGCATTTGTCAAACACTTGGTGGGCATAATCTATGTTTTTGCAACAGCGCTCCCGACAAACAATCTGATCCAAAACCATTTCTAAGCACACAAACATGGAATTGCTCACCCTGTTCCAAGTTTCCTAAGCTCGCACATGTGTTGAGAATGAGGCCAAAGGTAACAGGGATTGTCTTTATGCCTGTGAATTGCCATTTCTGCAAAGAGTTTGAATGACTGCTTAACCTGACCATGCTGTATAGATGCTACAATTATTGCATTCCATGACACCACATTCCACTGAGAAATTTTGGCAGGCTTCCTCGATGCTAGCACAACTTCTGTACATGTCAACGAGGGTGCTTCCCAGAAAGGAATTATGTTCAAAACCCAGTTTAACAATGTGGTAATGAACTTGTTTGCCCTCTTCAAAATATTCTTAAGTGGTGCATGCCGTCAGAACACTGCCAAAGGTGAACTCATTAGGTATCATTTTCGGTAGATTGCATTTCTTCAAAAAGTTCAAAAGCTTCCTCAGCAAGCCCTGCTAAGTACATCCTGCAATAATCACATTCAAAGATATTAAATTCTGTTCAGTGATGTTTTCAAACATTTTCCTTGCGTCATTTATGTTCCCACACTTGATGTACATAATTTACAAGACAATTGCCCAGAAACCTGTCAATTTCAAGTCCAAGTTTGATAATGTGAGCATGGATTGCCTTTACCTCCACCAAAGAACTGAGTTGTATGCATCTCGGCAAGTGATAACCTCAATGCAAATTCCTTGCGTCCAATGCATTAAAACCAAAATTGAATAGAGAATCAGATTCGCTACTGTAAATGCTGCCATGTATAATGGCTTGTGAGAATCCCCTTCATAACAGGGTGTAAAAGGTTGTACTAACTGGTTTATGAGCATCTTCCAAGATACTGTGCTCAAGATTCAGTTCGTGGAATATCTTGCAACAATGCTAGCAAGAAAGAGGCCTCTGCAGCTATTTGGAGACTGTCAAGCTTTGAAGGTTATGGTCATATCAACAATAAGTCGAGAAACCACTTAGTGCTAATGACCAATTGCGGCACTAAAAAGTCTAATTGCTCAGTCATGGAAGGTTAATGGACTATTTTAAATCTATAGTAAATGATAAATAGCATCTTGAATAGATATTGAACTTTGAAAGAGATGCAATTTGAGTTCAAAAGCAGAGAGAGAGAGAAAGTTATATCATGCTTCTGCTCATCATATTAACCATTTGTAAGCCATTTGTAAGCCAATATTAACAAAGTCTAGTTTTATTATATTAGTCTGAGCGTCATGACCTATGGCAACATCTCATTCATGGGCATGACTACAACATTTATATTTGGTTCAGTTTCTTGTATCATCAAGATTTTCCAATACAGTGTTTCTTATTTTCCCCGACATGGATGTCTATTTTCTTAAGTGGTGCCTTTAAATGTGGCCTTTAAGCCCGTTGCATTTTAAGGTATTGGACATCTTTATCATTTTCATTTTACACCCTTTAATAAGGTGAACCTTGAGTGAGGTTGTGGAGGCTGGAAGTGGGGGTTTCAACCTGAAAATCTCCTTTTATTACAGCCAATTTTCAATGGCTAACATGTTTGAATAAAATAAAACAAGATAGTTTAAGCAACTTGACTTCCAACAATGATATATAAATTATCTTAAGGTATAGCAAAGTATACTTTAGCAATGCATGAATTTCTACATAACTTAGTCAATACTAGTTGACTTTGTCCATAATTGTATCGCTTAAGGAAAAAAATGCAAAAATATGTACGAATGCCAAAAGGAAACCCATTCCAAATGAATATCGATTACACAGCCTTGGGAAAACGGCCCGAGGAAAAATATGGTCTTTCTCACCGTAAGCTTCCCGTGGAAGAAAAAAGTACTTCCTTGACAAGAAAAAAAGATTTCTTGTTTCTTTCTTTCACTTTAAAGGCATCTTCCAAAATAGATGCTATTCACCGAACAATGTATTATTTATCAGGTTTGAATATTTTCAGTGAACCAAGCATTATGAGTTATTTTAAGCTGCTACAGTGCAATATATTTTCTAAAAGCAATTATGGGGTTAACTGATCTCAATTCAGCTAGATCTTTTATGTTCTCCCAAACCCAGCTACTATGGTACGATATATCTTCTAAAAAGAATTATGGGGTTGATTGACTTGATTTTGTTATTCATTTTAACACTATTATCCATTTCATGCTCTTACCTTTGTAATGCCCCCCAAAGCCTCTAGTGCAAGCTTCCAAGCAACAATAAGAATTTTGGTAGGTAATATGCACAGAGCTACATTTGAACTACTTCACAACCAACCATGCAATATAACAGCTTACTAATTTCCACAAGCCAAAGCCATTTCTGCACGCTTTCCTACTTCCATATTGCCATGAATTCTGCAAGCCTGAAGTAAGGTCTCCCATACCAATGCACTTGGCTCAAATGGCATATTGTTGATAAAGTGTTCCGCCTCATACAAGCGCCCAACACGGCCAAGGAGGTCAACTATGCAAGCATAATGCTCCATTCTTGGGATAATGCCATGAGTTCGGCTCAAGGAATCAAAGTATCGGAGCCCTAAACCAACAAGTCCTCCATGGCTGCATGCACAGAGAACTGCAACAAAAGTAACGTGATTGGGCTTCATGCCACACTGTTGCATTTGTTCAAAGATTTCAAGTGCCTGATCAACATACCCATGTTCAGCATATCCTGTAATCATTGTATTCCATGATACAATGTCTCGTCTAGGAATTCTATCGAACCCTCGTTGGCCATCCGCTAGACTCCCACACTTAATATACATGTCAACAATGGTACTGGCAACAAAAGTATCCGACGCAGCCCCAGTTTTGATAATGTGACAATGGACTTGTTTTCCTACTTCCATAGAAGCTAGGTTTGCACACGCACGGAGAACAGTTGGGTAAGTGAACTGATTGGGTTTAACACCTGCACGTTGCATTAGGAGAAAGAGTTTCAAGGCCTCGTCTATACAACCTTTCTGGGTGTAGCCAGCTATCATTGCAGTCCATAAAACTACATTGTCTTGTGCAGTTAACTTGTCAAACACTTTTTGTGCATCAGCTATGCAACCACTTTTAGCATACACGGTGATGAGAGAACTAACCACGGAAACATTTTGCTGAAACACAGATTTGATTATCTGTACATGGAGTTGCTTGCCCTGTTCAAGGGCTTCAAAGCTGGCACATGCTCTAAGAACAATGGTGAAGGTAATATCATTTGGTTTCAAACCCGTTCGTAGTAGTTGACAGAATAGCTGCATTGCCTCATTATTATACCCCTTGCTGCTATATCCTTGAATTGTAGCATTGAATAACCCCAGGTCTACCTTAGGCATTTTGTTAAACACTTGACGGGCATCATCTATATTTCCACATTTCATATACATTAGAATAACAGAGCTCCCCACAAACAGATCCGATCCAAATCCATTTCTAAACACACAGGCATGGAATTGCTTACCCTGTTCGAGGTTTCCTAGACTCGCAGATGCGTTGAGAACGAGGCCAAAGGTAACGTGGCTCGCCTTTATGCCTGTTAATTGCATTTCAGCGAAGAATTCCAATGCCTGCTTAACTCGACCATGCCGTATAGATGCCGCAATTATTGCATTCCATGACACCACATTCCGCCGAGAAATTTTAGCAAAAGTTTGGCACGCATCCTGGACGCTACCACATTTACTGTACATGTCAATGAGGGCGCTTCCCAGAAAGAGGTTCTGTTGAAAACCCAGTTTAACAATGAAGCAATGAACCTGTTTTCCCTCTTCCAAAGCTTCTCGAGTGGCACATGCCTTCAAGACGCTGCCAAATGTGAACTCGTTGGGTTCCATTTTAGCCGATTGCATTTCTTCAAAAAGTTCAAGGGCTTCCTCTTCAAGCCCTCGCTGAGAATATCCCGCAATAATCGCATTCCAAGATACTAAATTCTGCTCAGGCATGTTGTCAAACAGTTTCCTTGCGTCCTTTATGTTCCCGCACTTGGCATACATATTCACCAGACAATTGCCCAGAAAAACTTCGATTTCAAGGCCAAATTTGATAATGCGAGCATGGATTGCCTTTCCCTCCGCCAAAGAATTGAGTTGTATACATCTCTGCAAGTGATAACCACAGTGCGAAGTACCCACGTCCAATGCATTTCGACCAAAATTGCATGAAGAAATCGGATTCGCTACTGTTAACGCTGCCATGTATAATGGCTAGCGAGAATCCCCGTTGTAAGAAGGTTTTAGAGTTATACGAAGTGGCTTATGAGCATATCGCTGGGCACTGTGGCTGGGATTCAGTTAGTGGAATGTTCATCTGATAATGCTGACATCAGCAAGCCTGCAAGAATGAGGTGCATGTGACTTCGAAGCTGTTTCGATTTGAAATTCCAACCTTGTGAATGGATAGGGAATAGATTTTATTTTTAAATTAATTAATTTTTTTTAATTTACTTATTTTATTTTTTAATTAATTAAAAAAGTTATCTATGAATATAAAATTTAAATCTCTTAAAGTATAACTTTACTTTTTAAATTATATATATATAATATGAAATTTCTAAAAATACCACTTGTAACAACATGTATATATATTCAAGCGAGAATAATCGATGGCTCTGCGCGAGAGGATCTCAACGCGGCTAGGGTCTAAACCCTAGCCGCCCGCATTGGTTTTCATTTGCAGGGGCGAGGAAATACGCGGGGAGCAGCCGACCAGGGCACCATCAGTTTGTAGGGGCGAGGCTATGTGACGGGAGCAGATCAAGATCCCTCGCACACAGAGACGCGATTTCCTGAGTGGCCTGAGTGCGCCAGCGACCTTGCATGCGTATTCGCGGCGACTTGGAGCTGGAGGTCGACGGCCATGGCCTCAGATTCGAATGCCAAGAAGGGAAATGACCGGTTGGAAGCTTTCAAGGCGCTAGTTCGCTCGGCAAGACCCAAAACCGAGCCTTCTTCCTCGTCTAAGTTTGTTAAAAAGATGGAGGAGATCCCTTCGCTGGAGCTACCTCCAGAGGAGCCTTGCAATCTAGCCCTCCTTTTTGCAGAAACGACCCTCATCGGAAAGTTTACGGGGTTATGGCCTAGCCCCAAATCGGTGGAGGCATGGATGGATGATCGATGGAAGTCGTTGATACAAGGAAAAGTTACTTTGTTCGCAGTAGGCAGGGGTTTTTTTGTCTTTGGCTTCGCAAGCAAAGAGGACCGTGATCTAGTTTTCAGATCTGGACCCTATTTCATGGGCTCGAGAGGACTATTCTTAGCCCCCTGGACTCTTGACTTCAACCCCGAAGTCGAGATCACTGCAGCCCCTGTTTGGGTTCGGCTGCCTCACCTTCCCTTGTACCTCTGGGGGACAAGATCTTTGGAGGCCATAGGAAACAAGCTTGGGCGTTTCCTGGACAGTGCGGAACCGAAAGGGGACCAGTTTACCTGCGCTCGCATATGTGTTGAAGTTAACCTCGAGAAAGGTCTTTCGGAAGCCATTAACCTCTCCCTGGGGGAATGGTGCCATCTCCAAGAGCTGGACTACGAGCAGATACCTTTTAAGTGCCTCCGGTGCCATGCTTACAGCCACTTTGCACGAAGCTGCCCCAAAGCCCCAGAGGAGCCGGGACTAGCCAAAGAAGAAGATTTTCAGCCTGTAATTAATCGACGAAGGCAGTCAAGGCGAAAGGATCCACTAGCTTAGGCACCGAAGGCCACTCACTCAGCAGAGGCAACCCTAGCAAATAAAAACAGCTTTGATGCACTGAATGAAGATGAAGCCCTAGAACCAGAAGCAACAACAGTGAAGGAAGATCCTCCGACAGATGATAGCCTTCCGGAATCCACCCCCCCAGCAAAGGTTTTAGATCCGGAACCTTCTGCCAATGCAGACCTAGATGTTTCAGTCTCTGTGGAAACTTCTGAACCGGAAGACAATGTTTCGTCTCCACCCCTTACCAGAGGGCGAAAGACCAACAAAGCGCGCAGAGAAAAGGAGGCGGCCTCCAACATTTCTTTAGGATCTCAGAAAAAGCTGGACCCCTACATTAAGGGGAAATTTTCATCCCCTCGGGTTAATGCTTTGCTTTTGTCTTTTACTATGCTCACAATTTGTGAGAATTTATTCATGTATGCAATTTTTGTCATTCTCCCGAACTAGTGCAAGAAGCGAATGGGATGGGTTTCCCAAGACGTTCACAAGAAGGTTGGCAGCACTGTTAGAGGTCACCAACCTTCTTTAGATATGTAATTTTCTGATTCAGGTTTGCCTGAAAACCGATCAATGCAACATAACCGTTCTAGTTAAAAAAAAAAAAAACATGTATATATAATATATAAAATTAAAAAAGTTATCTATAAATATAAAATTTAAATCTCTTAAAGTATAACTTTATTTTTTAAATTATATATATAATATAAAATTTAAAAAGTTATCTATGAATATAAAATTTAAATCTCTTAAAGTATAACTTTATTTTTTCATATTATATATATAATATGAAATTTCTAAAAATACCACTTGTAACATGTATATATATAATATAAAAATTTTAAAAATACTACTGGTAAAAACTATATATTATGAAATTTTTAAAAATACTACTTGTAAAAACTTTTACATTTTATTATTAACTTTTATTTTTAGGTTTTTATGATTTCTTATTTATTTTTTCAATTTATTTTTCATTTATTTTTTCAGTTTTTATATTCATTTTCTGGGTTTTTATATTTGACAGGAATAACTATTTTGTAGTATATTCACTTGTTTATTTATTAAAGGTGAAAGATGTCATCTTTATCATGTATCAATCAAAATTATAGATTTTTCATTTATCAAAGGTGAAACATTTTAATTAAGTAACACCTTAAATTTTATAGTTTTGTTGAAATTAAATTAAGGGTCACTTTCTTTACTTTCAAAGAAAATCACAATTTTATTAGTAATAATTTAATTTTAAGGTTATGGCTTAGCTAGATATCAAATTGATGAATGACACCCTTTGTTTATGTGAGAAGGGACTTCCTCTACACAATGATTAGACTATTTAAGTATATGAAGGTGTACATACCCTAACTCCTTTTGGATTTGAACCTATAACCTCCTATGAAAAAACACGTGTTCTTTTAGTTTCTAGAAATTTCTTAAGTTCAATAAGGAGATCATCTCTTTCTTCCTTGTTATTCTAATGGTTTAAGAGTGCAAATGGTAAGTAGAGGCCCATACTATTGTTAGATTGTGAGTCCCTAGACAATTACAAAGTCCAAGATCACCTTTTTATGAGTTGTCATCCTTATCAATTGATGAGATGTTGTTAGATTGTGAGTCCCTAGACAATTACAAAGTCCAAGATCACCTTCTTATGAGTTGTCATCCTTATCAATTGATGAGATGTCCTCATTATCCACTGATGATTGTTAGTAAGATTTAGATCTAGAGGTGGTTAATTTCATGTACTATAAATTGATACATGAGATGAATACATGTGTTGAGAATGGCTTAAAGTCTTTTCCACCAAGTTCTTGTCTTGCTTGTTCTATTTCTTAACATGGTATCAAAGTTCTTATGGTCATAAGGGCATGATAGCACCATGGTAGTTTTCTATGGAAGGTGAGGAATCGAGACTCCTTCATGGTAGTCATCCATGAAAGGTATAGTCAATAATAAAGAAGATGCAAGAGCTAAGTTGAATACAAACTCATAGTAGTGATCCATGCGCTAGCTTCAATAAGGTAGATCTGCATACAAAAACATACAACAAATTTCACTTCTCAATCAAGCTAAAAAGCCATGAGCATGTTATCAATTTGATCAAGGCATATGTGGCAAGGCATTACAAAAATTTAAGATAAATCTGAATCTTTATATTTGAGGAGAGTTTAGTATATTTGTGGAGATATTATAACATTGCTCATTATATCCATAAATTGTCATCTATGGGTACTTATTATATGTTACATATACTATGCATGTGTGTGAGTGATTTTCTATGGTGTTAAGCAGATTTGGAGAGTTATTTCTTGTTCACTGTTAGGCCAATTTCTACTTTCTGATTTCATATCTCATCTTCCTCTTTTTTACATCTCTCACATCTTACAGCATTGAGGATAGAAATGTTCAACAATGATATTAAGGTACCCTAGACGCTTGTCATTGACATTATCAACCTTGAGAGAATATTCGTGATAAGTTAGACAAATATTTTGGTTTCTAGGACAATCCGGTTGGTTTTCAAAACCATAGTGTGACAATGTAACTTTCTTGTGTGTTCTATTTTTATTATGTCTTGTATGTTCTATTTGCATCGAAATTGTGCTCAAGCCGCATGCTTATTCTAAGCTCACTTGTAGGCTACGACAATAGTCCACACACTGAAATAATGAGCATTGAAGCAATATTAATCTTTGTTATCCACAAATCACAACTATATAGTTTACAACAAACTAGATTGTTCATTTAGTGTGGATATTTCAAGTTATTCCTTCGTATGGAGTGAAAGATTCAAAGCCCACACCCATGCATAGCTGGAAGGAGGTATGGATATTTTGGATTTTAAAATTGTGTTTTATCCCACATGCGGTGAATCTCCTCTTGATAATATCTTCTTTATATTAAAACATGTGCACAAATATGTGTAGTGAGTAAAGTGGGGAACATAATAAAGAGGGTTTATGACGTTGGGCATAGTGAAGGGTTATTAAAGTGATATTATTTTCGTTATTTTTTATGAAAGAGATTAATAATTGAGTTGTGAATAGATGTGAAAAACATTAAAAAGGAAGTTGTTGGTTCTTATTAAGCAATGAGTGAGGGTGATTGTAACTATTATTTTGTAAAAGGAGTTTGGAAACCTTTTCAAATATAAAGAGAAAAGTTGTGAAATAGTTGAGGGATATATATAATAAAATTGAACTTATTTTTGCTCCTTGTCCTAGATCTATTTAGAAATCAGAATAAGGACGTTTATGGACATTTGTGCTGGTGGATGATGGATATTTTTTTGGTTGCTTGTGATATTTTGTGTTTAGTTTTGACACATTAAATTCACACTTATAACTAATCATTCTACTATCTACAATAATCCTAAACACATAGGGTAAAATGAGATAAAAGAATTGAAGATGAAACAAGCATAATGACACAATTTAAGGATCATCACATAACCACTTATGTATGGTGTGAAATCAAATTGAATTTTTTTTTTTAATCGAGAGTTCAATCGAAGTCATTGAATTGTACAAGGGTGGAGCTACAAACCCTACCGAAGTCATTATAAAGACCTGCTCAAAATTGAATAAGGAGGTCATTTTCATTGAAGTTTAATCATTGTAAAATTACACTTTAGGGTGGATGATCAGTAGTACCCAACACCCTAAGATTGTTAGTAGCATGCAAGAAAGCGTGACACATAAGAAAACAAATAAGCAAGAGGGTGTGACACAATGGGTAAAGGAGGAAAGCGTTTGCAAAACACTAATATAGAAATTAAAGAATTGCAAGACTCCTTACATGAATTGGATAATTGGGTTGTTGATCTTCACAAGCAAATTGATCTCAATGATAGATTGATTGAAGCACTTGAACTAAAATTAATATAAAAGGAGCAACAAATTGAAAATATGGTTGATGTTGTTGATATTATGGTAGCTGCGGGAGGTATTTACCTCCACATGTAGACCTAACAATAATAGAATATTCCAGGAAGCAAGAAGAAACCCTAATTAGTTGGCTAATAACCCTAGAAGACAAGTCGGCTCAAGAGGATAACTTGTAATAGGTTATTAGCCTCCAAGAGAAGAAGTCAACTAAAGGAAATATTATATACTAAGTAAATAGGCACCCAGAATGAGAAGTCGGCCCAGACAGTTTGCCAGATTTAGTATAAATATAGGAGGTCGGTCTTCATTCTGGCAGGCATTCTCAGAACTGCAGAAGCAACACTTGTGTGTACTGTAGTTGGTCATTTTGTGCACAAGTTTGGAGGAGATATGTCATTGCAGCTGCTGCAGCTAGCAGAGTTTGGTTTTGGCTTGGACTATCTCTTGGTTATGGTTTGGACTCTTTGATCATCTCTTGCTTGGTGCGCTATCCTTGGAGAAAGGTGTGTCACCCTTTGTTTGGCTATCTAGCCTAGGGTTTGCTTCCGGAATGATTCTCTGTCAAGGTTAAGGTGCTAGGGGTGGCTTCGGCCTATGGTTGGGTGACAATAGTGATATTGTCTATAGTTAAACGAGCACATCCATTAGATTCTAACAGGTTATGGGCCCACACCTCCTTCATTCAATCTAACCACTGGAAGGGAGCATAGCCATAAGGATACTAAGCTCGTTGAAGAATTGTCGCTAGGGTTTCTCGCAGGAGCAGTTACCAAAGCACTGTCGCTAGGGTTACTAGCAAGTGTAGTTGCAGAAACCCTAACCCTCTCATTGAGGCACCTTAAGTGAAGGGATTGACCTAATTTTCGGATAGACTAGTGCACCCTATCCTAGTGCACCTTCTGGTACTCTCAGCAAGATACGACGTCAAGTTTGAGTTTTTGGTCAAATCCAGGGTTGACCAAGTCAAAGCAACCATGACTTACTCTATGAAATCAGAGAACAAGTTAGAAGGGGCTTCTAACTTCATAGCATGGAAAAAAAGGATTGATCTCATCCTTTCCAAGAACAAAGTGTTGGATATCGTGAAAGGAAAGATTGTGGAACCAAAGTTTGAAGAAGGAAAAGAGAAGGAACCGCAGAACATTGCAGTTTTGGAGAAGTTCAAAGACAATGACATCAATGCCATGAGTATCATAGTGGATTCTATAAAAGACCATGTGATACCCTACATCTCTCATATTGATTCGTCTAAGAAGATGTATAATGCCTTGACAAACCTCTTCTCAGTCAAAAACATTGAACAAGTAATGAGTATGAAGAATGAGCTCTGTGACATGAAGATGAATGATGGTGACAGCATAACATCATACTTTGTGAGGATATCTCAGTTAAGAGATCAACTAAAAACCACTGAAGAGATCATTTCAAAGAAGGAACTGGTAAATATAGTACTCAACGGTCTTCCCAAGACATGGGATGCATTACGGAAATCATGAACAAAAGGAAGGAGTATCCTACATTTGAAGAACTTTGGACTTGTTGTGCACAAGAAGAATCAAGGATCAATGCAAAAGAGAAACCCCAAAAGAAGTATGATGATCTAGCCTTCACAACAAGGTTCAAGGATTTCAGGAACAAGAAGAAGTTTGGCTCCAGGAAGAAACCAAATCAAGAGAAAGATATGTCAAGAATACAATGCTTCAATTGTCGAAAGTATGGTCACTACAAGAATCATTGTCCTGAGTTAAATAAGAGGAAGGAAACACACGAAGCATCAATTGTCGTAGAAAGGGAACCCTCAAAGAAACCCAAACAGGACAAAACAAACTTCTTCCTATAAGAGAAGGTAACAATACTCTTAATAGTTCTTGTATATACCATATCTTTTGTACATATCTTGCATATCCATTTCTTAGAAGATAACATGTTCAAAGAGAAACTATACCTATGGAAGAACAACAATATAAGGATTGCTATCACAATGATTGTAATACAAGTCAATCCACATAAAAGGATGAAGTACATCGACAACCCCTGGTAACAATTCATGTGGAAGCTATTACATAAGTAACAACTGCAAGATAAGCCGAAATCATAATCAATCTTGAAGAAACCTAGAAGAAGTAAAGACGGAAAGAAGTCAACAATGAAGAGGAAATTGGAAAAAGGTTTGTGACACTTAGCAGAAGACAATAAGAATGCATACAGAAGCATGGACTATGTTAGATGGAGGGAAACGATTATATATTCCAAAAGAAGAACATGCATTCATACATGAAGCAAGGATTAAGAGGGAGCTAATCCTATGATCTATTGAATATTATGAAGTATATATCCATAGTAGTAGCCATGAAAAGAAGTATGTGTTCAGTTTGACTTTAGAAGAAGCCTTCTTTGAAAAGAAGCCTTCTTTGAAAAGAAGCCTTCTTTGAAAAGAAGCCTTAAAGTATCTCTGGTTTTCCATCCACATCCATCATCCTATGATGAAAGGAAGAAGTTGGAATCTTCAGAGGATGGAATGTATAGAAAACTCCATGGACCCAAGAGCTAAACATGAGGAAGAACATGAAGATTACAAGAAAGAAATAAAATCCAGAACAACCAGTCGTTGTATTGAGAATCACAAGATTATTAGCATGATATGAACCCACTAAAAGTAATCAAGCAGAGGAACTGAAAGTTGTGATGAAGAACAGTGTATGGAAGACTTATGAATGAAAGCATTGTGAGATCCAGAACTAGAGGTTCTCCCAAATGGAGGGAGAAGACTATGATGATTGTTTGTTCCAGTAAACTAGATATACCTCTACATGAGACATTATATCGTCTGCAATATCCATGGTTTGGAGTTTACATAAGATGAATTCAAAGATTGTTCTCTAGAATAATTGAACAAATAACTTATGAAGAGAAACCTCAAGGCTTTGAGGTATACCAGAAAGAGAACCTTGTATGTAGATGAAAGAAGACAACTTGGTGGAGAACCTCCAATGCATAGCAAAAGCATGGTGAAAAGCTTTCTATAATATAGATATTGTATCAGAATGATTACTCAGAAGTCCAGGATGATGGATTGTTAATCCATGACAAACTCTCATGATGATAGAAGAAGTGCCACATGGATATGTTCCAGTTTGAGCCCTGCCACGATGTTGTGAGCTAGCAGGAAACAAAAGAGTTGAATTCAATTATGATATACTGTAATGATCAGAGCTATATGAAGCCTCTAGAAAACCAGTGTTCCAGACCGAAGTACATTGAGATCAAGCATGAAGTCTAGAAAAGAGAAAGTGATTCTCCAATATATATCTCCACAGATGAGCAGATGAGCAGACATTTTGGTAAAGCCTATATCCAAGAAGAAAGAGTTTTTCATACTCAAGCTGGAGCTCGTGGAGATGACTTCCTTATTGAAAAAGGAAGAGATGACTCCCAGGTTGGGAGGGAGTATTGATGTGTTATTGATTTATGGACAGTCATTTTTCAAGTTCGAAAAATGGTCCAAGATGAGTAGTTCCTTTCCAGTTCGGAAAGTGGTTTGAGATTTCTGACGGACGGGCATTTTCCAGTTCGAAAAATGGTCCAGATTGAATGGTCATTTTCGTAATGAAAATGGTTCGATGGATTGTTGATGTACCATAGACAATGATTCCCCTTGTGGTTAATATAGGGAATGGTCTAGGACAGTCTCTCTTCTTGGCGATCACTCTTAGTAGTGGTCAAGAAGACTGGTCACCTCATCGGACAATCATTCTTTTGAAGCTCACAGTTGTGAGCAGTTTCAAAGAATGGTTCGTTTTGGAGGTTGGTGCAGGACAGTCATTTCCTTAGGAAATGGTCCGGACAATCATTCCATAAGGCAAATTCATTCTCTCTAGGTTGCACTTTGTTTAGTGCTAGAGGAATGGCCCAGATAGGTGAATGGTCCAGGTTCATCAATCAAGGACATGCATTCCCTAGGGCAGATTCATTCTCTCCAGGTTGCACTTTGTTTACTGCCAGAGGAATGGCCCGGATAGGGAATGGTCCAGGCTCAGAAATTGGGACAATTATTCTTCCTTGCTTGAAAATAATAGTCTAGATAGCTCATCATTGATGTTTTACCTTCTGAGGGTAGATGCTCTTCCAAATCTCACAGATGTGAGTGGAAGAATGGACCAGATGACTCTGTTTATATCATAACAATGTTTTTCTGTGCAGGTTGATATAAGATGATATGATTGTTATGGAGACTGTATGTCTCTGGACAGTAGATGTATACTACTGTGGTGGATGTGTTCCACTAATTGTGACTATATGTCACTGATCAAGTATATGTGTGCTACTTGGTGTGGTAGTGTACCATTGGATAGTAGTTGTGTACTACTATGGATAGACACAGTTGTGTTCTATTGAAAGACATTGTTTCGATTGCCTTGAAGACTATCAATAGTGTTGGAAAATTTTTAATCAGTTAGATGGATGATCAATGGACAGAGATTTCCCAGATGAAAAATGGTCCAGGACATTTATTCTTCCAGAACATATGTCCAGATTAGAAGAATGTTTCTTGTGTCACTCTGTGGAGTGAGTGACTTATCCAACATCATGTCTGATTACTCAGATGGAGTATGGTTTCGAGAGATGATGCAGGTGATGACATTGATAGTGATGATGGTGCTCATGATGTATTCATGAGATAGTCTATACGACTATGTTGATGCTGCCAGGTGAACGGTATGCTTGTGCTCAAGACCATTACCTTCAATGCCTCCCTAGCTAGGAGGGAGTGTTGATATTATGGTAGTTGTGGGAGGTATTTACCTCCATGTGTAAACCTAACGAGAATAGAATATTCCAGGAAGCAAGAAGAAACCCTAATTAGTTGGCTAATAACCCTAGAAGACAAGTCGGCTCAAGAGGATAACTTGTATTAGGTTATTAGCCTCCAAGAGAAGAAGTCGGGTAAAGGAAATATTATATACTAAGTAAATAGGCACCCAGAATGAGAATTCGGCCCAGGCAGTTTGCCAAATTTTGTATAAATATAGGAGGCCAGTCTTCATTCCGGCAGGCATTCTCAGAATTGCAGAAGCAACACTTGTGTGCACTGCAGTTGGCCAGTTTGTGCGCAAGTTTGGAGGAGAGTTGTTGTTGCAGCTGTTGCAGCTAGCAGATTTTGGTTTTGGCTTGGACTATCTCTTGGTTATGGGTTGGACTCTTTGATCACCTCTTGCTTGGTGCGCTATCCTTGGATAAAGGTGCACCACCCTTTGTTTGTCTATCTAGCCTAGGGTTTGCTTCCGGAATGATTCTCTGTCAAGGTTAAGGTGCTAGGGGTGGCTTCAGCCTATGGTTGGGTGACAATAGTGATATTGTCTATGGTTAAACAAGCACATCCATTAGATTCTAATAGATGCAACATGTGTAAAAAATGACCTCGTACAAAAGGTTAATACAACTTGTGACACAAATGATCTAACACAAAACATTGATGTTACTTGTGATACACAAGTAACAAAAGATATGGTTAATGATTCCTTAACTATTCATGAGATAGAATCATTCAATGAATTGATGAAGATGACTCACAAGCATACACACAAAGTGACATAAGCAACAATAAATGTGAATTTGAAGTTAACAAAAAAACATTTTTGAAGAACATCAAAATGATATTTCCAAGATGATTGTCAGACATTGGAAAGAATTACAACTCAATAAGAATCAACATGGCTTAGTATATGACAAAGGAAACAAATTTCATATGTCAAATTACTCCAAACCAATTCAGTTTGTGTTTGCATGATTTCTGGATGAAATTTTAAAGACTTCATAAGTTAATGAAGAAGTTAAGATTGTTAATTGTATAGTTGATGATAAACATATTGAGGAAAAACTTGAGTGCTAGAATTTTCATCGAGTTGGCCATATGGAGACATGGTGTTTTGATCTCCATACTTGTCTTCATTGTGGGAAGACAACTAATCATTCAAACATATGTTGAAAGAAGAAGAAGGCTAGAAGGCCAATAACTCATTATGGATGGATAAGTTATCGACGATGGAATCAATAAGTCAAGAAGTCGCATAAGTGTTATTGTCTATCTTAGACACAGGCAAAGACACATTTGCATGGAGAAATCAGAAAAGAAAAAGGTTTCCAAACAATTTTTCTAGATGAAGATTTTGGGCATGATTGGGGCCCAATTCTGCATGTCTTTTGAATTAAAACATGATTCAAGAGAATGGTACTCTCTATATCTCAAGGGGCGAGTATATTAATAAAACAATAAGATACTCTCCAACACCTTCAGGGGGGGATTACACTATGAAAATGGTTAGTGGTCAACCAACACCACCACATTAATCAAGTCAAAATGGTTAATGGTCAACCAACAAAACCACCAAATACAATGATGAACCATTGAAGAATAGAAGAATCCAAAAGCTCAAGCTTGGATCCCTTCAATAATCTTTTCTCCTTATACTTGACAGAGCAGAATATCGACTATCAATGATGATAGACATGCTTCAAGTTTCAAAGTCCTATCAATTAAAATTCAATCAGAATTTGGGAATTGCATCATGGCAACTAGTCTCCTCAAAAAAATATCTACAAAACAATCTCTTCAAATTAGCGTATTTGGGAATTTATGGCATGGAATCTAGAATCTTCTCATTGCTCTTCAACTATTCATTGGGATGTTGTTAGAGACCTAATTGTTTCTAAATTCAAAGAGCATTTCACTAACCCTATTTGTTCACTAATATCATAACGATGATCATATTTTTTCACCAATTACCAAGGGAATGTTCAGACATCGTAATTGTTCACTTCCAAAAATTCTACTCTCTTTCAAAGTTCATTTCAGATGAACCATTCAACATCCATATTGGTGGTTTTTCAGACATATCTTCATCAAATCTTAGTTCATATGTTTCAAATTGAAGATTGAAGATGATATAAATTTATACACTAGTTCTTATTGACTTACTGGTATAATTATTCAGACTTGTGATTGGAGGGGGGATGTTAGATTTCAAGTCCCTAGACAATCACAAAGTCCAATATCACCTTATTATAAGTTGTCATCCTTATCTACTAACGAAGTGTTGTCATTATCCACTGATGAGTTGTGAGTGAGGCCTATATATAGAGGTTGTTAATTTCATGTATTATAAATTGATATCATGAGATGAATACATGTGTTGAGAATGGATTAAATCCTTTTCTGCCAAGCTTTTGTCTTTCTTGTTCTATTTCTTAACAACTATTTCAAATATCAAATTAGTGAGAACTTTGGTCAACCTCCCCCCACCCCTAATAGGTTGAATAGCTTCCACAAGACCACTAAGGATCCCCCTTTCCAAATATCAAGACAAAACTACGAAATCGACAAATGAATAAATGTTAGGAGATCCCAATCCCCGACCCTCTTTGCACAAAGCACTAATCTCCAAGTTCAATTGAGCAACAATTTTTTCATTCAAAAATGTTCCCCTCGTCCTTGGATGTTAGAGGTGATGGATTCCTCAATATAGCATCCTCTCAAGATTATTCCCAAGCTTACACAATTAGGGAAGTGTATCAGCCCCATCACAATGATTGATGACTCGGTTGAGGAGCCTTCTCCTCTCTCCTTTCATTTTGTTTTCTGCTTTGGCTTCTAGTTCGAACATACTGTTAATATTATGGTAGCTTCGGGAGGTATGAACCTCTATTGTGACCTATGACGAGATTAGAATATTCCAGAAGGAAGGAAATAAGTAAAGGAAACCCTAGATGAGATATCGACTGCAGAAATATAATTAATATGAATTAATTAGTACCAAGAAGGAGAAGTTGGCCCCAATAAGTTTGCCATAACCACTATAAATATAGGGCACCAGTCTCTCATTTGACACATTCTCAGAATTGCAGAGAGCCAGTTGTGTGCACTGCAGTTGGCAGTTTTGTGCGCAAGTTTCTGGGGAAGGTGTTGCGCCAGTTTTTGGGTGGGACTATCTGATCAAATTTGGTTTCTATTCTTTCTTGGTGCATTAGCCTTGCTTGGCTATTGATTTCTACCAGTATTCTTCTCTGTCAAGGTCAAGGTGCTCGGAGGGTGGCTTCGGCCTATGGTTAGGTGACAAGGGTATTGTCACTGGTAAAATGAGCACAATATTTCATATTCTAACAGGTTATGGGCTCACACCTCCTTCATTCAGTCTAAACACTGGAAGGAAGCATATCCGCTAGGATATTGATATCACTAAGGAATTGCCACTAGGGTTACTAGCAAGAGCAGCTTCCAAAGACACTGTCGCTAGGGTTACTAGCATAAGCAGTTGCAGAAACCCTAATCTTAGATCCAACACCTTGTGATGGAGCATCTCGCTCAAAAAGAAGATATTCAGATGCGCCCTAACTCAGCGCACCTTTTGGCTCTCTCAGAAGATAGAAATGACGAAGTTGAAGTTTTGGATCAAGGCATGACCAATTACTAGTCAACCGAAGACATGAGTGAAACGATCAATCTTTTACACTACTCAGCACTTACTAGAACAATTGAATATGACATGTGGATAATCGATAGTGGAGCTTCTAGGCACATGATGGGAGATCAGGCCAGACTCTCAAATCTAAATGAGAAGAAGACATTGTACAAGGTAGAGCTTGGAGACAAAACCACTTACCCCGTGGAAGGATTTGGACAAGCCTCCATCAAAATGAAAAAAGGTAACTATGTTCACTTAAGAAATGTTTTATATGTACCTGGTTTAGAAAATAATCTTGTAACGATATCATGATTAAAAGACAAAGGAAACATAATAGCTTTCGTGGATGGAAAAGTGTTATCATGGCATAAAGACTCCAGCATAGAGAATGCTAGGGTTATTGGAAGTCATACAGGAAATCTGTATAGACTACTAGAACAAAATGAAGAAGCTCTTATACACAACGAAGTCAACCCCAATGAGCTTTGGCACAGAAGGTATGCTCACATTAACTATCAAGCATTACCCTTTCTCAAAAGGTTGGTTGAAGGAATACTAGATTTGCAGTCTACACATGAAGGAATCTGCAAAGGATGTGCTCTTGGGAAGAATATCAAGAAGCCATTCCCAAGTAGCAACAACGGATCTAAAGATATTCTAGATCTGATACACTTAGATGTTTGTGGTCCGATGCCAGTAAAATCTCTAGGAGGATCTCCTTACTACGTAATCTTCATAGATGACTATTCAATAAAGACTTGGTTATATCTACTCAAGACAAAATATGAAGTATTCAACAAGTTTCAAGAGTTCAAAGAAGAAATAGAAAATCTCACGAATAAGAAGATCAAGATGCTAAGAACCGATAATGGTGGAGAATACACATCAAAGGAATTCTTTGCATTCTGCAAATCGATAGAGATTAGGAGGGAGCTGACTGTTCCTCATAATCCTAAAAAAAAATGGTGTAGCATAAAGAAAGAATAGATCCATTGAAGAAATCGTAAAAGCCTTACTAAATGATCAAGGTCTATCCATGTTCTTATGGGGAGAAGCAACAATGACAGTAATATATGTGCAGAACAGAAGTCCTCATCGTATATTGAAAGACATGACACCAGAAGAATCTTTCTCAGGTAAGAAACCTAATGTGGAAAATCTAAGAATATTTGGATGCCCTGTTTACTCTCACATTCCCAAGGACAAGAGGAATAAACCAGAACCTTCAGGAAAGAAAGGGATATTTGTGGGATATAGTGATTCATCCAAAGCCTATAGAATATATATTCCAGGACAACACAAGATCGAAGTTTGCAGAGACATAACATTCAATGAGAATATAGACTTCAAGAAATCCATAGAAGAAATATAGAAGAAGAAGAGATTGAAGAACTTAACTAAGAAAGCACAAAGAACGTAAATGACGAAAAGGAACTACCTGATCATCCTATGGAGACATGTGAAAACATTGATTCAGATATCATACCTAAGACCAAGAAAATACCATCTTGGCTTGAATCTACCTTACAAGATGTAGAAAGACTCAAGGTTCCAGAAGGAACATTCAGAAAGAGTAAAAGACCTAAAAGATTCTCAAGTTATGCATCATACATGACGAAGCTTCTAGATGAAGAACCTATCACATTTGAAGAAGCAGTTCAAAAGGGACAATGGAAAGAAGCTATGATGGAAGAGCATCAATCCATTATGAAAAATGAGGTATGGGGAATCGTACCAAGACCTAAAGAAAAATTGGTGGTAACTTCAAAATGGGTGTACAAGATCAAACATGCAACAGATGGAAGCGTGGATAAATACAAGGTAAGATTCGTAGCTAGAGGGTTCTCCCAGAAGGAGGGAGAAGATTATGACGAAATGTTTGCTCTGGTGGCTAGATATACTTGCATCAGAGCTATCATATCTCTTGTCGTTCCATGGGATGAAACTTACATCATATGGATGTAAAGATGACCTTCCTGAATGGAGAAATTGAAGAAGAAGTATATATTGAACAACTTCAAGGATTTGATGTACATTCCAAAGACACTCATGTTTGCAGATTAAAGAAAGCTCTATATGGACTCAAGCAAGCTCCAAGATCTTGGTATGCCAGAATGGACAATTATCTAACAAGACTTGGTTTCTCCAAGAGTCATGCAGATCCAAACCTTTATTACAAAGTCGTGGACAATGCACCTGTGATTCTACTATTATATGTTGAAGATCTATTCATAACAGGTGAAGAGTCTCATATTATTCAATGAAAGAAGGAATTAGCTTTTGAATTTGATATGAAAGATCTAGGTCTCATGCATTATTACTTAGGACTAGAAGTATGGCAGAAGTGTGGTGAAGTATTACTTGGACAAGGAAAGTACACAATAAAGATCCTTCAGAAATTTGGAATGATGGATTGTAAGTCCATGGACACTCCTATGAGTGCGGATATAAGAAAAGTGAAAGTTCCAGATTCTGATCCAGTAGATCCATCTCTATATCGACAACTAATTGGGTCATTGATGTATTTGGTAAATACTCGACCAACCATTTTCTTTGTCGTGAATACATTAAGCCAGTTCCAGGTGGAACCAAGAAATGAGCATTGGATAGCTGCAAAGCATGTAGTAAGATATATTTGTGGAACAATAAACTATGGTTTGAGATATACTGCATCCGGTGATATATAGTTTCATGGATTCACAGACTCAGATTGGGCAGGAAGTGCATAAGACAAAAATAACACTTTAGGTATGTGTTTCATCTTGGGCTCCGCTATGATATCTTGGGGCAGCAAGGAACAAAAGTCTGTCACACTCAGCACAACAGAAGCAGAGTATATCGCATCATGTGAAGCATGCACTGAAGCAATATGATTAAGGAAGTTAATCTCTGATTTATTTGATCAGATTCCAGAATTGACCATAATACATTGTGATAATCAGAGTTGTATAAGATTATCAAAACATCCCATATTTCATGAAAGGTCGAAACACATTGAGATCAAATACTACTTTATTCGAAATAAAGTCAAGGAATGAGAGGTAAAGCTTGAGTATATCCCCACTGATGAGTAGACAACAAACATTCTAACAAAACCTCTATCTAGAATAAAGTTTGTATATTTCCGAGAGAAGATGGGGATCGTGGAAATAACTCCCTTAGCTAAAAGGGAAGACTCTCTAGGTTAGGAGGGAGCACTAAAAATACTATTGAAAAATATTGTTGAAAAATATTATTGAAACATTTATCTTTGTGATTGAAAAATAGTCTAGATTGGACAGATTCTTTCCTGTTCGGAAAGTGGATTGAGATTTTTGACGGACAACGATTTCCATTGTGGTTAACATGGGAAATGGTATAGATTGCTTATGTATCATAGACAACGAATTCCCATTGTGGTTAACATGGGGAGTGGTCTAGGGCAGTCTCTCTTCTTGAGGGTTACTCAAGAAGACTGCCCCGCCTCGCCAGACAACTATTTCTCATTGTGGTTAACATGAGTAATGGTCCATTTTTGGAGGTTGATACAGGACATTCTTTTTCTCTTATGGGCAACAGAGGAAATGGTCTAGACAGTCATTCCTTAGGGTTTATACATTCTCTCTAGGGTGCACTTTGATTAATGTAGGAAGAATGACCCAGGGTGGGGAATGGTCCAGGCTAAAAAATCAGGGACATACATTCCTTAGGGTTTATATATTCTCTTCAGGGTGCACTTTGATTAGTGTAGGAAGAATGGCCCAGGGTGAGGAATGGTCCATGGATCAGAAAATAGAAACAATCATTCTTCCTTGTTTGAGAAGAATAGGGTAGATAGCCCATTATTGATGTTCTATACTGAGAGAAGATATTCTTTCAGATCTCACATATGTGAGTGAAAGATTGGCCCAGATGGTTCAGTTTATTTTTAACAATATTTTCTGTGCAGGTTGTCATCAGATGATTATTATGGAGACTGCCTGTCTCCAGACAATAGAGATATACTATTGTGGTGGATTTGTTCCACTGTTCGTGACTATGTGTCATGGTTTGAGTAGTTGCATACTACCATGGATAAACACAAGTGTGTTCTATCAATTAATATTGTACCAGTTATCATAGGAGATTATCTAGTTGGATAATAATGACGGTGCTCGTGATACTACCAGTTGAATGGTCTATTTGTGCTCAAGACCATACCTCCCTAGCTAGGAGGGAGTGTTAATATTATGGTACCTTCGGGAGGTATGAACCTCTATTGTGACCTATGACGAGATTAGAATATTTCGGAAGGAAGCAAATAAGTAAAGGAAACCCTAGACAAGATGTCGGCTGCAAAAATATAATTAATATGAATTAATTAGTACCCATAAGGAGAAGTTGGCCCAAGTAAGTCTGCCATAACCATTATAAATACAGGGCGCCAATCTATCATTTGACACATTCTTAGAATTGCAAAGAGCTAGTTGTGCACACTGCAATTGGCAGTTTTGTGTGCAAGTTTCTGGGGAAGGTGTTGCGCCAGTTTCTGGGTGGGACTATTTGATCAGCTTTGGTTTCTATTCTTGCTTGGTGCATTAGCCTTGCTTGGCTATTGATTGCTACCAGTATTCTTCTCTGTCAAGGTCAAAGTGCTCGAAGGGTGACTTCAACCTATAATTGGGTGACAAGAGTATTGTCAATGGTAAAACAAGAACAATCTTTCATATTTTAACACATACCTCGACATCCTTGCTAGTTTGAACATACCTTGATATCCTTTCTACTTGTCATAATTTGATATATGTATGTTTTTATCTTAAAACTCTTCTAACTATGTATTTATAAGTTTTTTTACTTTCAATAGAGAGTAGCGATAAGAGTTGATATGAAACTCCCACTATATGTATCGTCTCATTAAACTACTTAGGAGATAATAGAATGGACTTATATTAATTTATATGGAATAACATTAATAAACTTATATCAAAACACACTTTTTTCAAACGTTTACGTTTTTAGATATATGAATTGTGATTGGTCTATTGCATTATATTTTTATTTTTTAAAGCCATGGTTCAATTGGGCAACTCTTGCAACCTTGATGGCACTCTAAATTTGTTAGAAATTAGCAGATTTGCTCTTGAACTATAATATCTTATAAAATTTCGATCACAATTACCAACCAGCATGGAATCTTTTATCACTGAATCTTAAAAAGTTTTAAGAATAATTTCGATCACAATTACCAATCAGCATGGAATCTTTTATCACTAAATTGTAAAAGTTTTGTATTATTTGTACTGAAAGTTTTAAGAATTCGAAAGTTTTGTATTGTTTTTCTTAAGAGTTTTAAGAATTTGTTCTTGTACTATAGCAGAATCTTTATATCATTTTTACTTCGAGGTTTGAAATTCACTGATAGTAAATATAATATCTAAGTTTAAGAATTTGTTATGTTATATATTATTTTTATTCAAAGCTTTTTCAAAAATATGTTGGTTAATATCATAAATATTATAATATTTATGGAGTAGTTAATAATTTAGATCTATTATAATTATGATATGAATTAAGATAGGTGGGTTGATATCATAAATATTATAATATTTATGGAGTAGTTAATAATCTAGATCCATTATAATTTTGAAGATATGTTGATTGATATCATAAATATTATAATATTTATGGAGTAGTTAATAACTTAGATCCATTATAATTGTGGTATGAATTAAGATATGTTGGTTGATATCATAAATATTATAATATTTATGGAGTAGTTAATAACCTAGATCCATTATAATTATGATACTGTAATATGATGCATCATATTACATTACAATGTAATATGATGCATCATATTACAATGTAATATGACGAATCATATTACATTGTAATATGAGTCATTGTGGTATGAATTTTTTTGGTTGATTCTATAATATTTATTATGTAGTGGTTAATAATTTTTTATACATTTTTGAAATAACTATTAGTATTAAAATTATAAATTTTAATGTTTTTATTATTTTTTAGTTAAATAATTATTTTTTTCTTGTTACATTAAATTTTATAAATTTTTTTTCCAATATTTGATTGTATTAGTTAATGTGAGATCGGAAGAG